>JANHFX010001775.1:0-38520 GCA_027560015.1 Chloroceryle amazona | reverse complement strand
TGCACTGTCTGCAGTCAGCAGCTGTTTGCACAGGCAGTGGCTGCTGCTGGCAGGGATAACACCCCATGGGCAGAGTCCCTGCAAGGGTTGGGGTGCAGACCAAGGCCACTGCTGGGTCTTCTGCACCACGTTGGGGGTGCAGAAAGTGAAAGGAGGCACCCGCAGAGAGGAGGGGACAGGGCAGGGGACCCCAAACTGACCAACGAGGGATTCCAGCCCATATACAGCATATTCAGTATAAAGCCCAGGGATCTGGAGGGTCTATGGCTTGCTTGCTTGCTTGCTCGTTCACTCTCTCTCCGGAGGGGCTCCCGGGCTCTTCTCCCCTCTTGTCCTGCTTTGCCAGCTTTGCTTGGCTTGGCTCAAGTCTTCTTTTGGGTCCTTTCAGAGCATCCCAGGAGGCCTCTGTGCGTTCTGCCTTCGATCCCAGTCGGTGTGGCCTGAACCCGGTACCAGAATCCAGCTCCTGAGCACAGCTCCCATCTGCTGCTGGTCTGGGACTCCCCTGGTGCCTGCTCCACAGCACCAGTGGTGACGGTGATGGAATTACCATCAGGGGGTTCGGTTCCATACTGGTTTTGTATAGATTTGTACATATTCCATTTTTATGATTATTATTTTCATTCTCACTCAAGCTGTTCTAATTTCCTTTTCTACTGGCTGAATCTCTCTCCCTCATTCCCTTTCTCTTCCCCTTTGGGGAGGGAGGGGGGTTAAAAAACAGCGGCTGTTACAGGTCTAAGGGGCCTCCCTGACCCTAAACCGTGACATACGCAAAGCATAAAAAAGAAATATATCAGGACACAGGCAGTGCAGCAACTTGTGGAATGTATTACAGACCTTTGTGTTTTGTCTTTTGGGGTTTTGGTTGTTTTTTGTTCAGAAGGCTGGAAGAGCAGTTATACAGAAGCCTTCTCTATATTTAATTCTCAGTGACAAAGAGAAATGAGTTGAACATGTAGGTGACAGAAGACAGCTTGTCTTCTACGAACCTTTCGACTCTTGTACGAGGAGAAAGGGTAGAGTGCGCACCGTGGACTTCAAGCAAATGGGCTTCCCAGTAATGATGTATGTGTTACTACTTGCTTACAAGGAAGAAAAAGTAAGGCAGAGAGAAGGGGTCTTCCAATTTTCTGCCATCTGCAAAGCAGGGAAGCAACTCCATAGATGAAATCATCTCCAGCCTCTGCCTGCTGGGCACAGTCTGCTGGGACTGAGCAATGAAGGCAGAGTCTTTCATGTGGAAACTGAGGTGCCTCATGCCATGTGACCCAGAAGACAGCCAAAAGCTGCCTCAAATTCAAAGTCTCATCTGTAATTGCAAATCAGAGCAAATCTAGTTTGTAATCTTAGAAGATAAGCACATTTTCTCTTGTCCTGGAGAGAAAGTTTTATTCAAGAAAACTTTGCAGTCTTGTTTGAAGCTGAACTGGTCTTTTATTTGCAATAAGGGTAATTGAGTAGAATGAACAAAGGCATCGATTTATTCTTATGCCTCCCGCTAGGTTTTTTCTTTGACTAGTCAGTTGTCTAAGTGTTAATGACATAGATGGTCCATGACTACTGCCAAGAGTTTTCTAAATATTGTTGACAAGCTGAAGGTCAACATGTTGTGTGGGTAGTGGGGCAGACTTAGAGAAATCTCAGTTCCAGGTTTCCAGTGCATATCTGTGTTACAGCTACAAATCTGTAATTCAGATTTGCCATTTAAGAGCAACAAAATCACATCCATGAATTGTCAAAAGCAAACAAACAAACAAAAAGATAAATGGAAATGTTTTGGATCTTGAATAATGGTGATGACAAAGTAATGGAAATTATACTCCAAGAACCAGAGTTGACCACTGGTTTTGGCATGGATAAAAAATAAAACCTCTTGTTCCCCATTAAGGGGTAGGAGGTGCAGGGTCTTATGCATCCAGTGGGAGGAGGCTATGTAGTTTAAATATGGCACGAAACCAGCTCTGTTTATAATTAGGACTGTGTCAGCTTTTTACTTTTAGCTACAACTTCCAAAATTACTCCTTCTTTCCCAAGTGTAGTTTGTCAGCAATTGCAGTAAGATACCTAGATAAGATAAATGACACACTACCCCAAGAACTTAAAAAATATAAATATTTTCTCTTTCTTACTTCCTCACCCCCAAAGGAACCATTCATTTATATTTGATCTCATCACCTGGGTGTGAAAAAAAATTTGTTTCATTTTTCGAGGTGACACATTTGTGAGGAGTTTCCTATGCATCTCTTAGCAGAGTTGCAAGCCTTGCTATCTTTTCCATTAATTCACTGAGTTATAAAATTTGGAACACAAATGTGAGACTGGTACCTACAGTTCATTCATTCAGCAAACTGGCAAACTCCACATTTTCCTCAAAAAGTTATTCCAGAGCCTGAATTGCAATCTGAGGCAAAATAAATCTGTCCCAGAATATCCCTTGTGAAATTAACTCTAAAGATGTCTTGCAAATAGAAACAAATAGTGATTCCATCTTACCCCACACTGATTCAGAAGACTAAGACAAAAGAGGTTAGTAAACACTACAACCTGAATATTAAGACAGTCCCATAAGAAAGTATAAAATAAGGTACTGATGAAACATGATGAAGTTAGCAGGATGCACTCCTATATTTTCGGAGTAAAAAAAATAAATGAGGGAACTCGGAGCACAATGATGAAGCTGTAGATGCAGATAAATGCATTTTATGTTGCATTGACACTACTTTCACACTGCTCACTTTGAAAATTCACCTGTTTTCTCAAGAAAAGACAAGCTTAAATTAAAGAAATCTAAAAGTTATTAAAAGACTGTTATGATTTCGATGGCTGATATGTCCAGCTTAGAAACACAGGTCTCCTGTCCCCCTTGAAGAAAGAAGCAAACACATATGTACAGAGAATCACAGCTATGATACTAAGCCTAAATCACAAAGAAATCTTGCCAAAATAGCTTCAGACCTGTGTAATTTTTGTAGGGCTATTGAAGCAATGTTTTTCCTTTATTGAGATAGCCCATCTTGTAAGACATGGATGGTCACAGCATCATTATATGTTTGTGTCCATTTAAAAATATATGGAGGACTTCCTAGCTCCTTGACACTTCCGCAGATTATCATAGTCTTTGGAAAAAACCTCCATGTTTTGACAAAAGAAAAAAAGAGTTTGTCTCTCTCCATTTTTAGAGCATAATTTGTAGCTGTTTGAAGCTATTTAGGGGTTTGATATGTTACCAGTTCTAGCAGAAGCAGTTCTGGTGTCACACTAGAAAAAGTAAGGTAAAGACCAAAGACATAAATCCTGTCACATAAAAATTTCCTTCCAAAGACATGGCAGGCAGGAGTAGACAGATGTTTCTTTTACAATGTGTAAGAAAGATATAAATTAATTCCTTCTACTATTCCTATTTTGCCAGAAAATATCCTTCTTTCCCCAGAAAAAAAAAGTCCATCCAGTTTGTCCATCAACACTTGTATTATACTCTTTACCTGACACTGTAGAAGAGAAGAACTGGTCAGGTAATAAATTCACTGTAGTTACTTGTCAAACAGGACAGTTGAACTATAGTGCTCACCCAGTGAAACCAAAATTTTTCAATTGCAAAATTTACTAAAAGCTAAAAAACATGAAAAATAATAATATCATTATGCCTGTTAACACTTGAAACGTTGCAACATAATAATGAAAATCCTTTGAAGAAGCCAATGTTTACAAAATAAGTAGACAGAAAACATGATTTTATTGGCCACAAAATAATCTAATGAACAAAGCTAAGACTGGTTTTGGTAATTTCTTATGGCACACAGTGACTATAATCAAAAAAAACCTCCAGGTTTTGGGGTTTTTTTGCATGCTTACATTTCCTAGACTCTAGTGAGTCTATGAGTGCTTAGCATCAGAACCCAGATAGATCATCTAACTGGAAGGGGTATTATGAGATCTCTATCTCAGAGTTTTCCGCCACAGTTCATTTGAAGTGGACAGGACCAGACTGGATTTAGACTGGACCTGGTCTGACCTGCTAAAAATCCACACTGGTACCACATCAGTGACTTGAGGCTCCCCCCTTGGCGTTACTGTAGCTATTTTCTGAGCTATTTTCTGAGCGCTATCCCCTAGAGCTCATGCACTGTCAACATTTATTCTACCTATCTATCCAACTCTAGTTCCCTGAATATCTGTCCTTCCAGAGATGGATGCAGGGAGGTTGTCCTCCTAAAGGACTGTAGCCATTGGAGTAGAGCAAATGCATTAATCAGTACAGAACTGGGCACAGAGAGATCTCTCTCCCACCAAGGAATTCCACTGAAACCAGACAAAGTGAGAATGTGAAAAGCTTCTGTCAGGAGGGAGGCAGCTTTCAAATGTCTTTTGTGAAGCCATCTGCTCTTTGCTGATATCTATCAGAGCATCTATATACCTAAAATGTAAGATATGATTGAAAATAAATCACAATTTGTACAATAGTGATGTAATTAAGCATGTCTTGAGAAAAAAGTTTATAAATACATACTTTTATATTTTACACCCATCCACACTGAAAAACAAAATTCTTTCTCTCCTAAAAAAAAATAGAATAGGACAGTCCAGTAGTTCTTCCTTAATAAGATAATCCTCTGCAGCCATGCATGATCAAAGGGACTCAGAATGCTTTCAGAAAAACCCATGCATTTATGGTTTGGTTTTTTTTTTCTTCATGGATTCAAGGTCTTCAAGTTTCATATTTTCAAACCAAGATCTTTAAAGTTTCTTTTTAAAAAAATATAGCAAGTCTTTTCATGCACTCTCATGATTCTTGTAGACTGGGCTTAAATAAATCAAATATTAAAAATCCAGATGAAATAATCTTGCTTAATATTAAAGAAATAAAAAATCTTGATGTATTTTTTAAGACATACATTGGAATGATCGTCAGTGATCCGGTACATACAGGGAAAATCAGAACTGAGGGTCTATCACTAAAAAAGTCGTCATGAAGGTGCTCCTAAAGAGGTCATTTCTATCGCAAGGTGAAGTCTTGACTTAAAGGAGAGCTGCAGACACCGGACTCTGCATCCCATGGGAACTTGCTGTCTTTCCTCCCTGAGTGTATCTGAGGTTCAGAGCAGCCACCCTGACCTTGGGAGTAACTGAGGTGCATTTTAGGCTGTTGTACCCCTGGGCCCCTCTATGCCTGGTTCTTCCCAACACTACAAGCTTAGATGCACCCTGCCAGAACAATGCCTGATCCTGAAAGGACAGGAATAGTGGACTAGCCAGCAGTTCTGGACTTCTGACTGGGTTTGGGTATGTGTTTCATGGATAGACAAAAATTAAAGCCAGGAAGGTGTTTTGAGACTATTAGTCTGGGGGTTATTTTTATGTTTTAGGGTGATTTCTTACAAACTGAGAGATGAATGCTAAAATTAAATTAAATCAACTTCTCTTAAAATAATTCTCCTGTAAATTACTTCAGGAACACAGGCATTCATGAATTCTATATGAAAAATACATTTTTTTTTTTTTTGTTATTTGTAAGGAACTTTGATGTATATGTTTACTATTGTTCACTTTTGTCATCATAGAACTTCAAAGCCTCAGGATTAAGGCCCTGTTGGCATGGAGGGCAGTAATAAACCAAAAGGCAGAAGTCTTACAGAGTATATGCACATCCCCTTGGAATGTATTATTGTCAAAGGAATTGTCTAAGATACTAAAAGGAGCTTTGTTTGCATTTAGATTTTTCTCTTTTCTTAAGCTGTTTGTTTAGAAATGGGTCACTTAGCCCAGCAGATGTTTCCTCAACACAACATATTTGTGTCACAGATTAAGAAAACTTTCCAACCAACTCCCTTGTTTTCGCAATTATAATTTAATCATCTATTTCACTTGGTTTTAAAGCAGAGAGAACAAATAACTAAAAATTCCAGTTGTTTGCCTATGTTTTTTCTGCACCTCAGATTTGTACAGATAAACTGCTATAGGGAATTTTAGTTCTGTCCTAATAAGAGAATATAAACTCCACATGAATGTGTAGTTTCAAACCAGAAGCAATTACTCAGGAAACATCACTTAGCTGGTTTATGCACCAGAATGTAAATGAGGCCTCCTTTTTCTCCCTGCTACTAGTAAAGCTGAGGCATTCACCATTTTTATTTCACTTTACTCCTTTTTTTTTCAGGTTGCCATAGAAACCATAGTGCCAGTCGGTCTGCGGAAGAGGTTGCCATTGCAGGTGGTTTGCAGATACTGTATTAATAAGTGAAGAAATAAACAAATAGGACTCACATTTTCCTCAAAAAAGACAGCAGTAAAAAGCGCATCACTTTGCATTTATGTTGTTGGCTTTTGTCATTTGGCTACTGAGACTATGCAGAAAATATTTACTGCCTCAGAAAATAAGCATGCTTGTATTTCTTGTACCTGGCAAGCCCAATGTGTATATTTACAGCCTTCTCTACAGCAAAGTATTGAAACAACATAAAATAATTGAGTTGAAGAGAATGAATCCTAAAAAGAAAGGGAGAATAAAAGAGAGTGTGCATGCAGAAGCGTGCAGCTATCAACTTATTCATGCGCGTGTTCAGGTTATGTGCCAGGGATTAACAAGAATTTTGGCTCCTATTTGTGCAATGGTCCTGTTGTTCTGAAGAATTTAAATTAATAGAACCTTGATCTAAGAAATTAAAATCAAACAACGACAACAACAGTATCAGCAAGTTAGTTTAGCCTGGTTTTAAGCATGAGGAAACTAGGCTTATGAGATCACTTCATCAGTCCATCTGGGTATTCCCTACAACCTTAGAACACTTTTGTCCAAGTTCAACCAAATCTTAAAAGTGGGTACAAATCATAGAGGCAATTTCATATAAAATCATTTCTAAACACTAGCAACTGTAGGAGAGATCATTGCCTCCTAAAGCAAGGGCAAGAACTCCTCTGCTATCAATTCCATTTGGCACACGTTTGACTTGATGTAGGAAGTGGAGGGAATGTATGGCTTGCAGATGTACCTATGAGGTATCTTAAGTCTTTCCAGCAAGCTCTACAATTATTGCTGATTTAGGTGTTCATAGAGTTGTCATAAAATGTATACATCTTTTCTATCATGACCCTGATCCCTCTCATAGTTCTCAAAAGAATTAATGTGTTAGTCTTCTAAGGAATGAATCATCTGTCAGAGTTCTCCCAGAAGAATGTCTAACCCATCGATTAAAAAACAGTTTCCACTCCAGCAACTTTAGCAATATTTAAAGAACAAACCAAAATATGAATGACCTATATTGCAGAGCAGTAGAAGTCTCAGGCTTTGCAAATATTTACATTCAAATGAAAAAGATGTCCTTGGACTTCTCCAGTCCTGCTCTGGTGCCGGTAAAGTATTTTCTGTCCAAACCACCATGGGAAGTGTTGCTTTTTATTGTGGCTATTTCTTGCACATACATCAACAGTAGTGGGAACTAGAGGCCTCCTCAATCCCTGAGAATGCCCACGTAGCTAATCTGGAAACCATTTCCAGGCACATAAAAGACAAGAAAGTCATCAGGAATAGTCAGTATGGCTTCACCAACAGGAAGTCACGCTTGACCAACCTGGTAACCTTCTACAATGAAATGATTATCTTGGTAAATGGGGAGAGCAGTGGATAATGTCTACCTTGACTTAAGTAAGCCTTTTGACTCTGTCTCCCGAGAGATCCTCATAGAAAAGAAGTTGAACTATGGGCTGGATGAGCAAACAGAAAGGTGGATTGAAATCTGGCTGAAGACCCAGGCCAAGAGCATGATGGTAAGCGTAATGAAATCTAGTTGGAGGCTATCAAATAGCAGTGTACCCCAAGGCGAATAGTCAATCCAGTCCTGTTAAACATTTTCATTAATGATCTGTACTATGGGGCTTGGTGTTTGCAAACTCAAAGTTTGCTGATGACACAAGACTGGGAGGACTGTATAACATCAGAGGGACAAGCTGCCATCCAAAGGGACTCCAGCAGGCTTGGGAAATGGGCTGACAGGAATCTCTTGAAGTTCAAAAACTGCAAGGTCTATGGAGGAACCTGTGGAGGAAAAACCCCATGCACCACTACAGTCTGGGGGGGCCAGCGGGAAAGTAGCTTTGCAGAAAAGGACACGGGTGTCCTGGGGGACACCAAATTGAAGATAAGCCACAAATGTGTCCTTGAAACAAAGGCCAATGGTATCCTGGGCTGCAATAGGCAATGTATTGCAGGCAGGTCAAGGCAAGTGATCCTTCCTCTCTACTAAGCACTGGAGAGACCGCACTGGGAGTGCTGGCTCCAGTTCTGGCTCCTGCATAGTGTCTCCTCAGTACAAGAGAGACATGGACATACTGGAAAGAATTCTTAACAAAGGAATACAAAGATGATGAAAGGACTGGAACATCTACCCTGTGAGGACAGGTTGAGAGAACTGGATCTGTTCAGCCTGGAGAAGAGAGGGTAAATAAATACCTGAAAGGAGGGTGCAAAAACACCAGGCTCTTTTCAGTGGTGTCCAGTGACAGGCCCAGACCCAATGAACACAAACTGAAACACATCAAGTTCCTCTGAACATCAGGAAAACTTTTTTACTGTGAGGATGACCAAACCCTGGCACAGGTTGCCCAAAGAGATGGTGGAATCTCCATCCTTGGAGATCTTCAAAAGCCCCCTGGAGATGGTCCTGGGCAGCAGTCACTAGGTATCCCTGCTTGAGCAGGGGGGGTTGGACTAGATGGTGTTTCCATCATCAACCATTCTATGACTTTGTGACTGTAACAAGAATAAAATCATCATCTCTTCCTGAAGAGTTCACCACTTCAAGCTTCAATCCAAAAAAGTGAAATAGCCATTGCCATTGGAATCAGTGGCACTCAGCATCTTTTACAAAGTCAGGCATATTAAATTAAAAAAAAAAAAAATCACTGAAAGTATGTCTCTCAAGTTTTTATTGCTAGGTTATAGAGCACCATTTTCATCTCCTGTCCTCAATCTATCACCAAATTTAGGAAATTGTAGCAAATGATTTTTGTGACTATTAAATCAGTAAAATTGCAGTTATATGTCTCTATCACCTTTTAGCCACTCTTACTCTAGAGATGCTCCTGGATTTTACTGTGCCATTCTGCGAAGGAAAAGAAATCTTTTCTACCATACTAGAGGTGAAATGGTTTGAAATCTTGCACGAGCTGATGTAAGCAACCCAAGACATAGTAACTGGAAAACTATCATCACTCTGGAATGGTCACAGCTTTTTGCTCAGAAGATGAATGGAAATTTCAGCAGAAGTTTTATTGGAAAAGGCAACTTTTCTTCTCTTCCTCTTTCATCACCTTCTAGCCTGTTTCATTTCATGCTCCCAGGACCCCACTAAAAATCATTAGTGGGGAAGGTAATCAGAGAAAGGTTTGCTGCACACATATCCTTGTTCTCAGAATTGGTTTATGGTTTGTCAAGAGCATGAGCAATACATTTTCTTGTCCTGACCATTTACAAAAAAAAAAAAAAAAAAAAAAAAAGAAAGAAAGAAGAGAAAAAAAGAAAACCAGCAAAATTTATTTACCTGCATCCCTGGGACACAAAATTGAACTTTGTGGTGACATCAGAATGAATTTCAAAGACACGCTGGGGAAAGAAGAAGGGAGGAATGGCAGAAAGTGCACAAGTTTTGGAGATGGGAAGTTTCAGAAAGGAAAGAAAGCTTGAGGAGGAGGGAGAACTGAAGTTCTGTTTCAGGAAAGGGCCCAGTGGAGATCAGGATATTGCAGGATATTTTAGGTACCCTGGGGCTCTGTGCAGAGTGAGTGGATCCCTCCATCTCTTGCTCTCTCTTTCATTATTCCCTAAATCCCTAGGTGAATAGGAAATACCTTCAGCCTACTCACTCCCAAGGTGTCCTGCCCTGAATTACAGGTTCATAACTAATTCTTCTTCTCACTAACCTGCCCACTGTAGGCAGCTTCCTCCTCTGCAAGTCTGCTGCCATGAGCAACAGCCTAATTGGTTTATGAGTTCCTCATTTTTTATATTTACTCTCTAAACAATTCATTGACAACTAGTAACACAGAATAATGAGCTTGATGAACTTCAGTTATGACACAGCACAGCTCTTCTCATATATATTTATATTTATTTATAATATATTTATCAGAAAACTTTTAGAAATCGAAGCACGGGTTTTAGGGTGGGAATTTTTAAGGAACTTATCAACAGGAAGTTGAATTTCAGAGCTCTAGTGTAACCTTCTTAGTAAAAAATAGAGCATTTAATAAAAGCAGTGAAAATGATGGATTTTTTCTTCCTCTATGTAATTAACTACACACTACAAGCTGTGTCCATCCATGGATTTTCTACTTTCTTATTCCACAAGTGGTTGAGGGCTCACTGCCTTTAAAGGCACAGACTCCTGTGCTGTTAGAGGCCATCCATCAAAGCCATGTGCCTGCAGAACATGAAAAAACATGATGTCTTCTGTAACGCAAATCATTAGATAAAAGATTTGACACCACTGGTTGCAAGATACATTCTGGAAAAGGCAAGTTATATATGAGATAGTTCAATAGATCATTCACATAAGCATATTTCTGGAAATAATATATGCATTCTAGTGAGGAAAAATATAAGAATTATGTAAAATGGATGGAATGTCAGAAATAAAAATGCTGACCATGTATTACTTTTAAATGGGACCCTTTTTTTTTAAAGCTCTTATTTGGATCTGCTAGTGAAGGGCTTCTGGAAAAGGCAAACTGCTGCCTCTGTTTTTATTATTTTTATCTCATTTTGGTCTGTAATGTTATTTGAATTCTGAGATCACTGCACAATATGAATTGTACAGAAAACCCTTCATTTCTGTAGGATAAATATACTGTTACATTTTCAAGCAGGCAAGAATCTACATGAGTTTTATATATAAATGGAAAAATGCTTATGGTTGCGGAGAAATCTAAACCACATCATTTTGTACTCTAACCATCCACCCACTAACAGAGGAGAGTTATCAAAGAGACATTTAATCTCTGAGTGTGCCTGAAATTTCCCAATAAGTTAGGTATTTTTCTCCTCTAGTGACCACATACATAAGCAGAATGTTGAGATTTTGGTTTTAGGTTTCTCTTTCTGGGCAACAAAGAAAGAAACCTCTACTGTGCAACCCCCATTTAGGCATAGATTGGACAAAAGTAATGAGCCTCAGGAACATCTAGTAAAAGTGGAGACAGTGCTGAACATCTCTGCAATATATTCACCACACTTTGGGTTTAGATGCAAGAAAAGTCTAGGCACTTGGAGCCAGGTAACCCAAACTTTGATTTAATTTAGATTTGGATTCTGCTCAAGTCCATCTGTACTTAATGTAAATGTTAAAAAGTGCAGAAACAAATATGGATTAGAATTGGCAACCCTGATCTCAGCAAAGCTCCTCTGAAATCAGCATAAATGTGCCTTCATTAAGTTTCCAAGCTGGAACTTACTTGGAATTAGAGATCGTAAACATCTGCTGCATGTTCTGTAATATTTGTTCGTAAAATTTTCTCAAGAGTCAGTCTTAAATATGTATGTCTTAATGAGAAGAGAGAAAAACTTGGCTTTGATTTGGTTTCATGATAGTAAGAATACTGATGTCATAGCTTAAAAATGGAAAAATATCCTGTTATGTTATATAGCATATCACATAATTTAACCTCTTTCTGAGATGGAGCAGAAGATACAAGGGGCCCTTGGTGCTGGTTTCTTCACTATTATATTTTCATGGCTTGTTTTCTAAGCTGAGTATAACTCTGGAAAACAGATGGAAAAGGAGCAGTTGTGCAGTCCTGTAAGTTTCTAGGAAACCCTGGTTATATAATTTATACTAGTACTTTCACCAAGGGGCCAATTGCTGCTGAAAACCAAAATAATTCAGAAGAACCTTCTGAGCAAGCGAAGTCAGAGAAAATGTTCAAAGGGAGCCAGTAGCTAGTCAGAGGTGAGGATAGCTCTGGAGAAGTGAGATAGCTGAGTAGCACCCAGTGTGGGATGAAATGCTGACTACTTTCACTGCCCCACACCTGGAAGCTTTAAAAATTAGCTCCAGCAGACAATCTCCTATTTTAGAAATGCTGTCTCTTGATTTACCAAGTGGGAAATACATATGGTTCCCTGGGATTTCCATTAGGAGGATGTCCGCCCACCAAGCAAGACTAGTTAAGGAGATACAGAGAGTGAACTGGTTCTCTCAGGTCAGCTTTGGATACAGCATCATGGCTCAGCAGACATGTATTGTGGTTTGATTTCAGAACTACTGCTGGCCTTGTGTTTTGATTGTTCTATCAGTTCCTAGCCTGTACTTTTTAGTGGGCATTTCCAAAGGCAGCTTCAGGGCTAGGGGGGCAGCTCCACACTCCCAAGGAAATTTATCTCATTAATAGTCTACAGTGGCCTTTCTGAGAGTTTCCCTTGTGTGTTTCTACAAGTCTCCCCTGGATTTGTAAGTTAAACAGAAACTGTGAGATAGATTCACTCCTCCTCTAAGCTTCCTGATGCCAACAGAGTTTTATTCCAGAAAGAAACTCAATCCCATCACTTCTATTTAGTCTAACTCTGGATTAAGTTTTATTTATTTGTTTTCATTACCATGCCATTTCACTAGCTGTATTCTTACAAAACACACATGGGGCCTTTCTCTTTCCAAAAGAAAGAGGGTATGTGATTCTTTCAGAAACATTCAAGTGACTTAGGAGTTGAAGTCTGACTGAAGAGCAGTGGATGGCTTCTGATATTCAAAATAACGACCCACTGTAGTTAACTGGAACATAAAATACCCGCAGCCTTTACATTCAATAAGCAGAATGATGCCAGTCACCACATCGCTGAACCTATCCTTAGGTAAGAAATGTATTCAGGACCCAATTGGGTCTGATATTTTTAATTACATATTGGATTAATTTCTTAAAGCCTAATGCTGATTTTTCTTGAAGAGGCAAGGGAAAATGGCAACACAGCAAAACTGGAACACAGTAATCCTGTTTGCTGTGCCTTCCACCTACTTTTGCATCTAGCTGTTTCATATAGTTTTGGCAACCTAGCTGCACAGTTTCACTTACATTTGATGTTTTTTAATATAAGCACTAAATGACTTCAGTATTTCCTGGAAACACAGCAGCAGTGAGCACAGATAGCTCTGCAGATGCAGTAGATGGCACAGGACCATGAATATCAGTGGGAGTGTCCTCACAGCCTTCCACAGGCTTTGGATTGTGTGTGTAATGAGAGCATACATTTAGAAAAACCTTTCCATGGCTACCTGGGATTCACATGAAACACAATAGGACTGGAAAACAAGACATGTCTCTGAGTACATCTCTGGGGACAGGGCTGAGCGCCAGGCTTCTGAGCGGTGGTGGCCTGGGAAGTCTCCTCCACACTTCCTTTGAGAATCCACCTGGGTGGAAAGCAGGGCAAAAAAACTTAATGGTGTTTCTGGATCAGGAAAGCTGGAAGAGAAGCTGAACAAGTACAGCATCATTTTGTGGTTTTAGAGGGAAATAGCAAGAATCAGCGTGTTTTTCCTTTCATGAATTTAAGTACGATTGCCTTTTGCAATCTGTGGTGGTGAAAAGCCCTAAAAAATAAGAATGTTAGTTTGACCATGTACAAAATAAGATTACTGTTGACCTTGCTGCCTCACCTGCAGAAATATGTCTTTTTCTTAGCAGCAAAAGGGCAGCCACAGCTGTACTGACCTTGACTTTTATTTACGTGCTGCTTACAGTGGATTGACAACATTGTCTCATTTATTCCTGGATTCCAAAGTGAAATAGTAATTATAATAATTTCTTCTTCCCAATGAAGCAACTTTTATTCTGCTTCTACAGATACAAGGTGGGGAGGGATAAAAATAAAAGAGAGAAAAATTAAAAGCTTATGAGCCACAGTGTTGCATGTAAAAATGTTATTAACCAACTTTGCCACAGGAAAACTATATGAAAAACACCCTCGTCATAATCATAATTAAAAAAAAAGGGGGGCAGTGAAGCATAGTGGTGCTAGAACCTCTAAAAGTGATAAATCACTCAGGCTCAAAACAGAAATTCACAGCTACATAGATTACTTATGTTTTGTCAAAGTTAAACAAGGCTCTTTACCCCCTGGACAGTTTTATGTGCAAGATGAGGCAAGTCTCCACCCCAAGAAAATGGCAAATGCTGCAGAAAAATTGTTGTCTGCTTTCACTGACTGCAGGGGATGTGCATGCTGTAGGGTCTTTGAGAAGTCTCGTGCACTGAACCAGAGTGGCTGAGGTTTGTGTTCTGTTTGTCAAAGACTTCTACAGCACTTCTGCAGCCACAAGCACTTAGAAAGGAAAAGATGCAAAAGAGCTTTAGCAGCCTGTTCAGACACATGCAGTAAAACCTTGTAGGTAAGTTAGGTTCAGATAGTCAGAGAATCACAGAGAATATGCATATTCTGTGTAAGAAATCATGCCAGAGGCTATGCTTTTAAATGAAATATGAACACTTTCCCTAACAGCTTTGCAACACCAATTATCATGTTTGAATTGTGAATAGGTTTTGAAAGCTAGTGAACTGTGTCCCAGTTTCAGGATAAACCTAACAATACACAAATGAAAATAAGAAATGAAATTTTCTTGCAAATGTTTCATGTACCACCAGCTGATTGTCACCCTCAAAAAGGCATGGAAGACAGTGAAAATCTGCAATTGCAATTTCCACTTATTGCATATTATTTGACTGAGTGAATTGTGAATGGTTCGAGGATTTATTTCACCTACAATTAATGTCAAAAGGTTTCACTTCTTATTTTATCATCTTAAAATTGAGAAATCTACAGAGGATATAAATTTCTTGTGACATTCCTGATGCAAGAGACTACTAGTTGCCATTGATTAAAGGATGACTTTACAGCACCATTTCTTTTCAATGTTCTGTGTGGGGAAAAAAAGTAAAACAATTTTCTGTGAAGTGAAATAAATATATTTATTCCCTCAACACTACCTATGTAAAATATATTTCTGTATAAAATGCCTATTCTTTAATGTGGTGTTATTTCAGTCATTAATCTCATTTACATTTGTTCATCAGAAAATAACAAATGACCAATATATTCTTTTGTACAATTAACCATGAACTTTAGAGTACAGAATGAATATAGTTCAGAAAAGGTTTATTACAAAACTTAATAAGTTAATCACATACAAGTTGATAATGTAAATAGGCACTAATCTGAGTTGCACTTGCAGGGTTATTGTTATTTCCCTGAGGAAAAATTAACTTATCTTCAGTGCCATACAGCTAAAAACAAGCACTATCAAAATATTGTTCCTTGCAAACATAAATTCTATACCTCTACATTTCAGTACTTCTGAAACCACCTTTTGTGTCCCAAGAACTCTTATGTGAAAGACTTCTGAGTTTTTACTGCTCTTGTCATAAGACAACAGGACATATAATTGTTGAGGCAAACTGTGTCTCTGCCTGTGACTCTACTCTACTAATAAATCTCGAACCTTTACAGAATCACAGGAGGGTTCCCTGAGGTCAATTGGTCCAACCCCCCTGCTCAAGCAGGGTCAGACAAGGATGATTATCGAGGCCCGTGTCCAGATGGCTTGTGAGTATCTCCAAGGATGGAGTCTCCGTCACCTCTGAGCAGCCTGTGCAAGTGTTTGGTCACTTTCACAGCGAAAAAGTGTTTCCTTATCTTCAGAAGGAACATCCTGTGTTTCTGTTTGTGCCCATTTCAACTCACTTCAGTCATATGTGAAAGGGAGGGACGTCTGCAGACTATATTAGACAGCTAAGCAGAATGCCCATAGATGCATGCTTGCACTCTCCCTGGCTCCTGATGAGCAGAAGAACCATCAGGGGTATGGGGAAGAGATGTATTTATGTGATGAGGGGGAGACTTAGAGGTCCCAGGACATTAACCTGTAGGAAAGATAATTTCTTGTCAAGTTCTATAGGTATGGGTTTATGAATACAATTTTTACTAGGAAAAGATTAATTTTTTTCAGTGGAGTGCAAGTGTGTAACGTAAGCATCTTTATTCTTCATGAGAGTGGAATCTTTCTTGCTTCCTTTTTTTCTCAACAAGTTACAAGGAAACAATCACTGTTTCAAGAGCTCTTGTAAGTGTTACAGGGTCAGGAACCACCAGATAACTATGCAGTAGACAGCCTTCCAAGTCCTGAGAAAGCAAGCAGGCTTTGAATCTCTGAAATTTGTGCTGTTCCTAGTTTTGATTTGTGAAGGAGTTAACAAAAAGAAAATGATGCAGCCCTGCTCCCTTGAAACTAGGCAATGATAATGCTAAGATAGTTTGTATGAACCCTGACCATCACATTTCATGGCTTGTATAAACTGATAAAGTTACATGACCAGAGTTCCAATACCACTGACTTATTCTCAGTAGAAACCACCCAGAAAGATATTTGCAATAGCTCAGCAGAGACACAATGATGGTCTCAGAGTACAATTTTTTTCTCAAAAAGTGAGCACCTGTAGTTATAAGCTGTTTCCTTTTTACCCTTTGGTGCTACTGAAATTTGGATAAAATGGGTGGATGGACTGTAATCTGTATTCTGTTCCACTTATGCAGCCTTTGCAATTGTTGGAACAACTCCATGGTGCTTAGTTGCTGGCTGGGGTTAGACCATGACATACTGCAGCTGTTGAACACTTACCATATGCACACAGAACAGCATGATTAGGAGTTGTCAGGTGCAGTTTTTACCTCCTGTGATCCTGTCCCTGAATATTGGCATTCAGGTTGCACAGGATGACTGCGGTTACCCCTGTATCTACTCGGCCAAAAATTGTGTATTGCTTTCTTGCTTAGGGCAGAAATTTTGTCAGAGGCTCAGGTTTGTGCCTCCGAACCAATTAATATTTACTTACTTTGGAAAGAGAGTGAGAAAGACCAATATGAAAATTATCACAGTTCCATAGTATCAGATGGGTAGCAAAATTATCTGTTCTATGGGAAAAAAAAAAAAGAGAAAATTTGAACCTGAGTGTTTACAGTACAGAGGAGTCTCCTATTGTCATGTTGTTGTCTATTTGAGGCTGGATTTCTGAGTTGTTTGTTTGTTGTTTGGTTGGGTTTTTTGGTTTTGGTTTTTAAAGAGAGAGAAAAAACATCTTGGACTTGTAACATTAGAGAGTAGGGTTTGGGGTTTTAAAAAAAAAACCCAGATTCTCAGGAGACATGAAATCACTACCAGGGGCTATCAATCAGACAAACAGAATACTGCTCTACTTTTTAATCTCTTAATCATCCAGTCCAGCTTTTTCTAGAGGCAACGCAATGCTAGTAAGCATTAATGACATTTCAGATGCTTCACTTGGAACATGTAAGGCAAAAAAATAAAATTAAACCAGCAATGATATTCCTTTCCATTAAGGAAAGATCACTGCTACATGCAGTGAAATAGTCCAGAGATCAGAAAGATCCAAGAGTTCAACAAAAACACTGCTCTACTGTGACATGATCGGATTTAAGGAACATTTTAAATAAATGACATATCCATTTATTTATTCATTAGTTCATTCTGTCTTTGGACAGCAAAGCTTTTGAGCCAGGCATTTGATGACCTCCATGTTAGCCACCGAGAACCAGAGGCTGGTTATGACAGTTGGTCTTCTTTGCTAACAGGATCTCCTTGCAGATATAGTGGAGACATTCAGTCTATAATAAATACAGTCTAGGGAAATACAGGCCTAGAACTGTCTACTGGCTCATTATTAATACATTGGGACAGTCTGGACCTGTGACCTCTTTACTGAATCTTCCCCCCTCCCTCCCACAAGTTCTTTCTCTGTCTGTGAGCATGGTGGGAGCCCTCCTGGACTTTACATGTACACAATCACAGCTGCAGTGTCTCACCTCACACTCTTTTCATCGCCTGTGCCTCAGAGTCCCTCACCCACAGGGGCACTCTTGGACAAGACCGAGCACACAAGCAAAGCCAGCTGGTGCGAGCCCAGCTTGCAAATGCTACGTCCCCCTCCCCCCCAAACAGAAGGGTTGCGATTTCATCTGGTAGCGCCTACTGTGTGAGGCTTAATAACAAACCAAAAATGCAAGGAGACTCTATCTATCATGCAGACACAGCAGGAGGAAAAAAAAAAAGAGTACATTATATCTTTTTTTTTATCATTCTTTTTTCCCCTGTTACATACAGGGACTAAGCAAAATACCAGCAGATTTAAGTGCTATATAAAAATAAGTAGTGAGGCATGTCCAGGGAACAATACATCTGAAGGAAAAGGACTTCCAGAATCAGACTCGGTGGGTTTTTTTGTGTCAGGCCTGGAAGCAGCTAATCTCTGCTGAGTAAAGATAGCCATTCAGCTCAGATTAGTCAACTACACTGCCGGAGGAGGAAAAGCAGGGAATCGTTTCATTGTGATTACTGGGGAGCCACCAGATGCTTGGGATTCCATATATTTGGGGGATAAATCTTTCAAAAGCTCCATTGACACTGGGGTATGTCAATAATTCAACGTATTAGTTGGATGCAAATACTGCACAATAAGGTATGGAAAGAAAACTGTAATTGGGAATGCCGGGGCGAAGGGGGCTCTATCTTCTGACTGAGCCCATTGTTGAACTCCAGGCTGAACCTCCGACCCTTTACTTTGGAGGGACACAATAGGCTTTGATATGAGATGGTGGGAAACGGGCTTGGAGCCTCATTTCACATTCAGCTGCAATTCATCAGCTTGGCTGGGACTTCTAGCAGCTTTAATGACCACTGCAATTGATGGTTAAATCAATTTGTGACGGTGACAGCATGGCTGGCCCCTAGACTGTAACAATCTGGGATTACAACAGGCAGAAAGGGCTCCGTTATTCAGACGTGCGTGGTTTCTGCTCGGCTCAGAGTGGGAACAACGGTGAGACAAAGTCTCACAAAAATGAGGCCTAGAGAATGTACACATTCACTCCAGTTGACTACACACCACCACGGCTTCTTTGTACCGCGATGGGGCAGGAGGAAAAAAGAAAGCAAAAAAAAAGGAAAAAAAAAAAGCATTGTTATAAATAAAAATATACAGTAGGGCACAAAAGACCCTGATATCTAACCATATCCTTAGGGAAAGTAGCAACCCAGAAAGAATTTCAGCTTTGTTCCTCCGGAGACGAAGTGGGTGGTCCATCCCCCCTCGACCCCAAACTGTCTTGCCACTTGCTCCCACAGTAAAACCCAGCCGTGTCTGGATTATGATCGAGCAGGTTTGCATTTGGCAAGAGGGGCATGGACAGGGGGGATGGGGGCCTAATATATCTCTCAGACAGTGAGAAGGAAGAACTGCTCCCTCTTCTGTCGCTGAAGAAAAAATGCAGTCCAAACATTCTACAATTTATTTTTCATGTTTGCTGATTGTATTTCTCTCTTATGCCAAACAGATATTACAGGGAAAGAAGATGACCAAAGATCACTCTGGTGGCCTTGACTTGATAATTATGTTACAGGACATTTTGTTGCTCTGGACAAGGGTCCACAAGTCCCTTGCTTGGCTGACAGCAAGACAAAAATGCACTTTCAAATCATCTTAGCTCTCCCTTCTCCTGCAATTTGCTGGTGTAATGTGATGTTTGCATCCAAAACCTGAGCTATATGGAGGAAGCAGATAGAATATCTGGAAAATGTGTCATTGTCATTCTGCTTTTCAGTATAATATTTTACATAAACAATGGTTAAAAACTATCAAGCAGATGTATATATCTGTGTTGCAGTGTAAATATGACCTAGTGCATGTGTGTTTTGTTTAAGCCAAATTACACTCAAAATATGTCAAATGATTCAATGAAAAGCTGTGTTCTCTGTCACATTAATTGAAATAATTTATTAAGCCCAAATAGAACAGCTATAAAATTAATACAAAACATTGTGTATCTAAAAGTGGAATCATTTAAAAAATCAATATGATATGTAGTCAGAGAATCAAAACACTTAAAAATTTATATGAGGAAACTGTTAATGTGAGCATTACAAAGGAAGCCAATCAATAACTTGTAAATTACATAGTAATTAATTACATGTATTTCTTTGTCGTTAGGTATGATCAAGCAATTTCTGTGTATGCTAAAGAAATGTGTTGAAAAAAACTAAATATATAAAAATGTGAGACATGGTCCACTGCCCTGTTACATAAATCCCTTCATTCACATTCTGAGTTGAAGTCTACAATTAATAACTTATTCTGGTGTCTTCCTTACAAAACATCATGGTCTACATGTTGCAAAAGAAAGAGCTGTGTAGCTCCTTGAAGTGTGTGAATCAATTGGTTGATGTTAATACCTGAACATTTGTATCCTGAAATAAAGTACCACATCTTGAAAATGTAAACAACAGATTTCTTTCTTTTTTTCCTTAAAGATCTGTCCAAATATTGAAAAAATATTATTGCTAACAGTAGAGAGGTATGGCATTAGGTCCAGACCCTGATAGGGAGGGGGGGAAGAAAAATAAAAAAAAAATGGGGGGGGGGGAAATCACTTCGTTTCTATGGCAACAGTGCTGGAAGAAATAGTTGTGTGAGCATACTGAACATGCATAAAAGCCTTCCCAAGGGAGGTCAGAGGATTTGTAGAAAGAAGGAGAGGAAAAAAAAAGAAAAAAGATGGCAGCTTCTATAGAAAACACAGAGACATTTTATGCTGAATAAGTGTTTCACATCTGTAGTATGATCAATAAAAAAAGGTTGCTGCTAAGAGAATATTAAAGGCAATTTATTGCCTATCCATTTTTATTAAATTCTGTGTTTGTGCATGCTTGTTACTACACGAGACATACAACATCCTAATGTGCTGCTGCACACATGTACGTCAAAATGGGTATGTGAATAAATAATTAATCATCCCACACAATGGAAATACAATGTGAGACTATAAAAAACTCTTTAATATATGCATTATCATATATAATGCATCACATATGGACAACTCTACATATCAGATACATTAAATACATCTGTGCAGCACGTTTAAAGTATAAAATATACCAGTGTGAAATATTAGGCATGCTCATTATCCTTGAGAAAATCAGCATACAAAGCAACTCACAAGGAACATTAAGAAGCACCTAGCATTATTCATGGGTGAGGAATTTAGTTTGCAAAATTAAAGCACTTTAATTAAATTTCATTTTATTAGTGGTGATCAAGAAGACAGGAATTAGTCAGAGATTGTTGTACAACAAGTATGTTATATACCAGCCAGACTCTGTCATTCTGCCTGCTTGGAAACCAAGTGATTATGGTTCATTGTTTTGAGCTAAAAATGTTCACTAGCCCTTTATTTACATCTGCTTCACTCCTCTCCATTTATTGTTGCCTGCTGTAAACTCACTGCATGGGAGATGGATTGGCACAGAGCGAAAACATGAGAGGCTCTCATGCAGAGGATGAGATGCTGCAAGTGAAATTCCACATCCATAAAGCCAGGGGAAGGGAGTGAATTCCCAGTTACACTCGAAAGTTTCATTTTCTGCAAGTATGAAGGCAAAATATTTTTGCGCATGGTGCACAAAGCAGGTTTGAGACAATGTGCATTATTCTCATGGGTTTTTCAGAATGGCATAATGTGCTAAAATTTCCAAATCTTTCCAGATTACCTCCTGGAGTATGGTGAGAGATGATTTTCATCTAGAAAAGAGGGCTACTGAAAGCAAGGAGGATCTCTATCCATTGCTGCATCTTTACAATCTAAAAGAAGCAGCACATTATCTTGGACTGACACTTGCAGAGACAAAAGTGGCACATAAGTCTTCCCTCCCTCTCCCCTACGACCCCCACGCCCCTCCTCTCCCAGGCAGCCAGCCATCAAATGGGGCCCCAGAACAGAAAATAGCTTTGTTCTGTGCCAGCCACATGGCCATCCTCCCTCCTTCCTTCCCCACGTGTGGAATCTACTAATATTCACTCACAGTGTGTAGGGTGTGGAGCAGAAATACAGCCAGCAAGAATCTTGTCCCAGGGACCTCCTCAACACACTTGGAAGCAAGAAAGACAAAGGATGGGCTTCAGACACTGGCTGCCAACATGGGCTCAGACTGTCTGATGTGGTCTAGAGCCAAGGACAGAGCTGTTCTGTAAGGCAGAAATGTTTGTAAAAGGGAATTGTAACCCCACCAAGCTTCCTAGATCCTTTGGAAAATCACAGCAATGGCTACCCTGGCCCGTTTGAGGCTGCACCACTATCAAAGTGGAAGTGCAGTTTAAGGAAGGTATTTTCAATCTCCCCTGCATGAGAACTGTGCTGTTTACATTAGAGAAAAATGGAAATTTAATCATATCTTGAACATAATTCACCCAGTTTCTTAAACTTCTGGAAGCCAAAATCACCTTGATAGTAATTAATTTTCCTTAATTAGACCTCAGGTTAACATTTTACTGAAATGAACAATGGCTCTTGACATTTCTCAAAGCTAATATTTCTATCTGCCCTTGGAAATTCACTTAGATCACACCAAGCTGGCATCCAATTAGCAAATATCCTTGTTACTGCCAGAGCTGGAGGGGGTAACACACAGACAACCAACCAACCAAAACCAACCAACAAAACAAACTATAAAAAAAAAACAAAAACAAACACACACACAAAATGAACACAAACAGAAAAAAACCCAAAAACAACAAAAACACAAACAAACAAATGAAAAAACAACTACGACAAAAAAGAAGAGAGGAAATTAAATTATGACCACACAAAACAGACAGAGCTTTCCAGTGTGGTCAGTGAGGACCTTACTGCTGGGTTCTCCAGCACTGGTAGTATCCCTGTCTTGAAAACGGGTAGGGTTGTAACATGCCCTGAATTTCAACAATGACCCTGACTTTCTCACATAACTTCCAGTTCTTTCCAGAAGCCCTAGTGGGCCTGTCTCCATTTGCTATGTGCTCCATACTTGGGTATCCTGCTATCTAAATACACAGTTCACTTGCCATCTGGAATTTGGACAGTCGCTGATTTTATTGCATCTGCAATGACTTATATCCCAGCTGCTGAATCTTAACCTACTCTCATGCATGCATATCCTGACCTCCCCTTCAGTGTTCAGCAAATCTATTCTTTTATCTTCTATCATATGGGTGCTTCATTTGCAGTCCATGGACGTTTATACCAAAACTACTGTCCTATATCTGCATGCTAGCTTGATCTCTTTTTTGAATTCACTGTGTAATAACTCTGCTTTCCCACTTAGTAAGCTATGTGAGGAAGAAACACTTCCACTTAGCTATAAATATCTAATGATACAATTGTACCAATTTATTCTACTCATGGTGTGTGCCCACCAACATCCCCATTTGTTGGCATTTTTTAACATCTTCATGATGAGCTTAGCAGGATTTCCCTGCTTAGAGGCCGTCTTGTCAACACAGAGGCAACACTCATATGCTTTCATACATATGTCCATACCAATACGGACAACTTTAGTATAAATGATGGCCAAACAGTAAAGACGATGACTAAATAGCAAAGTGACAGCTGTCTGAAGTCCAGATACACATGGTACTCTTAATTCAACTTCTTGCCCAAGCTTTATGTTATGGAGGTCGCTTGATTTTATACCTAGCCTTCCTAGGTTAAAGCTGTTTCAGAAATCAGTACACTACACTGTGGCAAATTCTGTGACTGTAAGTTAAACACCTTAAATCAGTCCTGAGTAAAGGTTTTGAACAGAGAACATCTTTCAACATATGCATAAATTATAATGAGGTCATAGCTGCCTGAAGTAGTTATATTTGTTTGTTTGTTTGTTTTTATCAGCCTTATAAACTATGACTCCAAACTCCAATCACTGTTGTACAAACCTTCATCAAACAAGCTGTCTTCTCAGGATCATGAGTAAACATTGGTCTTTGTTGGAAGGAGTAATAGCACAAGGTAAGTCATGGGTTTTACATATGTCACCATGGGTTTATTTTTGTTGTTTGCCTTATTTCTCTAAAAGGTCACCAGCAGAATCTTCAGATGTTCCAATATCTACAGCACTCCTGTCATCTGTGTTTCTTCAGTGATTGCAATTTGCAAGACATGGACTTTTGTCTCATTCTGCTGCTTTGCAGAAATTCACAAAATTCTCTGTTAGGATCTTAAGTACCCATCCTACCTCTTCAGAAAATTTAACACATAACTGTGATGTCCCCATACATGTCAACCTGACTGCCCTCTGTGCACCAAGCAAACCTGGCCACCCATACACTCTACCTGGTGACAGTCAAAATGCAATAGCTGAGAAAGATCCAGGTCCAGAAAATAACTTTCTTCCTACACACAATCAATGGGAATACAAAACCACAAGTGCTCTACACACACTTAGGTCAATCTGTACTCTTAATGAAACAAAAGCCCATGAGGCTTGAACCTCGGAGTAAGAATATTCAAGTCTCTACAACAGTGCAAACATTCAGGTATTATTTGTTGGTCACTGCAGTGATGGCACTGCCAATACTAAATCGTTATCTTGGATATTAATACACTATGGCACTTTAAGTCTGGTGTCACAACAGTGTCTCAGCGGTTTTCTTGCCCTTTCTTGCTGGTTGGCCTGCTAAAATAGACATGCAAAGAGCTAGGCATGCATTACTCCAGGGATGAGACTAAAAGGCAAATATGCTGAAGACTGTGGAAATCACATGAGGTCAATCTATTAATTCCAGCCTGAACAATTTACTAAAAAATATCCCTTCACTCATTCTGAACCTGTTCAAAATAATACTATAACAGGCATCATGCTTTAAGTATATAAGTGACCTGAAATCATAGAATCTCAATCATAGAATCATCAAGGTTGGAAAAAAACTTTAAGATCATCAAGTCCAGCCATAAACCCTACTCTATCAAATCCACCACTAAGCTATATCCCCAAGCACCACATCTATACAGCTTTAAAACACATCCAGAGATGGTGACTCAACCACCTGGGCAGCCTGTTCCAATGCCTGACAACACTTTCAGTGAAAAAAAATTTCCTTATGTGCAGTTAAAACCTCCCCTGGTGCAGCTTGAGGCCATTCCCTGTTGTTTGATCACTAGTTACTTGTGAGAAGAGACCAGCACCTACCTCTCTACAACCTCCTTTCAGGCAGCTGTAGAGCACAATAAGGTCTCCCCTCAGCCTCCTTTTCTTCAGACTAAATGACCCCAGTTCCCTCAGCCATTCATAAGGCTTATTCCTGGCCCTTTACCAACTTAGCTGCTCTTCTCTGGACCTGCTCCAGCACCTCGATGTCTTTCTTGTGCCCAAAACTCAACACAATACTTGAGTACAGAGGGATATTACATATGATAATATATATATGTTATATACACAGAGGTACATTGCATAAACTTCCAAACAGCAAGCTACAGCCTTACTGACAGATACAAGTGTGAAGGGAAAGTGTATTCACAGAATTATCACTGAAGTTCAGAAGCAGCACTGAGTTTTTCTTTGAATTATCACTGACTTCAGAGTTACAGTAAATTTGGGCATGTTATGGGGTTTTAATGTCTTTGCCATTAAAAAGACTGTTTACTCAGGGCCAGATTTTGATACTCTGAATAGAAATTATCTTTTCAAGTAACCAGCCCGAATTCAACATACCAGAGTACAACCGACCACTTTGCTCCCTGGCGAGGAAAATGATGTTCATTCCACTTATGCTCCACCAAAGTCTTAGGAAAACGTTCATGAAAATTAAAATCTTCTCCATATTGCTGTTTGCAATGATTCTGCTCAGCACAAGCAAAACTGTCATGATTTGGTTCTTTGTATAAGTCTAAAGACTCACATTAGCTATAAAGTAACAACTTTTCTGTAGCAAGAATTAAATGCTGATTTTGTTACATGCATTTTCCTATGTTGATTAAGTAAATAAAAGCTTTACTTTGCATATTAGATATTTTAAATCTTAGATCATAAAAACAACCACGAACAAATAAAGTTTTGCACTAGCCAGGGAATGTAGAAAATAGTATCTCATTAGCCATAAATCTTGGCAGAAAAGGGAAACGGAGCCCAGGAGTCCTAATTACAGCTTCTGTGCACCAGCCATTAGATCATACTGAAAAGCAGAGCAGATCTAAAATTTAGTTGTATGACTGCCCATATAAACATTTTGGTATTATACAATCACTTCAGTACTCCAAAATCTATGGTTATAGGCTTATACCAGCCTTTAAAAGATTAAAGGTTATATTTTAGACTAATGAATTCCACTTATTTTTATTTTTGAAAACTTTATTAGCATGTTTTAAAAGGTGTTTTTCTCCTACTCAGACTTTCATTGCTTCCATGTTTGGCATGTTTTTAGCATGATATGTGCACAGAAAACATTTTCATATGTGATTTAGAACAAGATCCAATCTGGTCCATGAAATTCCCAGCATACCTCAGCTTAGGCACCTGCAAGTGCATAAAGGCAGCTTTGTCTAAGTCATTAGGTTGCCTCACTCCTGCCAAAGCTCTCTCATGACTGAGTGATGTGGCATAGAAGGACCTTGGGATTTTCCCATAGCCACTTAAAAGAAACATAAGCATAGCAGGCAAACACCTACCCTTCCATGAAACTCATTATCTGCACCTCATGTGATATGAATCATGCAATGCACAGCTCTGATTCAATCTCATGAGTCCGGAGAGATGCAGCTACCCTAATGATACCCTGTCCTACCTCTCTGGTGAGTACACACATCAATCTGGAGTATCCTGAACCATCCATCAAGGCTGGATACCTCCTTTTCAGGCATTAAGATATCTGAACTCAGCACCTAAAGTAAGCTGTCTGAACCTAGTCCTGAAAGGCAAACACTGTAGTGAAAAATTTCTGGTTTCTTTTTCTTTCCATATTTCCATGCGAGAAAATTAAAAACAGACAGGCCAAAAATACTAGAGACATGTATTTTACTTTAATAAAACGGAGAAAGTTGAAAATAACAAGCATTAAACCCACGGTATGAGGTAGCAAACATTTGTTTTGCATAAAAATACTCTGGCACTTACAGCTCCAGAAGGCTCTCACCATGAGCTTTCCTGCTCTTTGCTTATGTGGCGCTGAGAACTACTTCAGCTGCTGAAGATGTGATAAATAGCAGTCAAGGGGAACGTCTGGATCTTCTTTATGAAGTGGTCTGGGGAAAAAAAAAAAAAAGAGACATTTCTTTCCTATATAATGAAAACAGCAAAGAAGTAAGGCTTAGAGAACACCACCAGAAAACAAGATGCTAAGTCTTCTCCAATCCCTAGGCTAGCGGTCTGCATTTGTCATATGCTTTTTTCTTCGCCTGTGGAATAAGTTCAAGTGCTCTCAGCTGGGGTGTTAACATACTGCTTTTTCTCCTGCCTGGTTTCTACCAGGTCTGCCTGCTTAGAAAAGCCCACCAGTAGAATTGTCTGGAAAATGAGCAGACAAATAAGAGGAAAAACATGAGGAAACAATGACATCTGGATCATATTTCCCAAAGTAAATCTTAGTAAATTCTAAGTCAGTAACATCACACAGATTCACATCAGATTGGGAATTAACCCAAGTTTTAAAACTTTTATAAAGAGTCTTTCATATAGATGTGTATCTTTCTCACAAAACTGTTCTGAATAATGTGTCACTTCCTTCTTACTGGTACCATGGATGCAAGCTTTCCTTCTAAAGTGACTAAAGGTCTTTTCTTATCTAAGAGATACCAAAGCAGGGTCATTAACCTTAGCATCTATTCACCAAGCTCACACCCACGTATACACTGTGGTGTTCAAGATAGTCATTAATTACTTGCTTCTGCCAAGAAATCAAAATAGTCAAGTGCATTTGCTATAAAGAAACAATATAATCTAACTTATAACTAGCTCTTAAGTAACAGCTTTCAATAAACATGCCCTTAGCAAGATGCTTTGCCATCAACGTAAAACAATTCAAAGCACTTCAATAAAAGAATATTGAGAAAGAGAATGCAAGAAAGATAATTAAAACCATTCAGGAATCCTATAGATGTGACTCTGAAGCAGCAATAACCTAAAGAGAAGAATTAATTCACTCCATCAAGGGAAACCAAAAATTTCTGATGTGTTTATAAATGTCTGATGTCTTTATAACAAATGATAGATAACAGCAACAGCCAAGGTTTGGACTGAGTCATATCATCAGTCCTAGATACAGGGTCACAGGGTGTCAGGGGCTGGAAGGGACTTTGGAGATCTTTGAGTCAAACCCCCCTACCAGAGCAGGATCATATAATACCATTAGATAATTACCTAGATTAGATACCTAGATGCTAACTAGATACCATCAGTAAGTTGTTTGTTGAGATTTGGCTGGTACTGCAGCCCATACTTTCAGAAGGATGGTTGAAAAATACTCAAGTATTGAAGTGTTGTTCTCTACTCCTGAGGTTGCAGAAGTCAACTATGAACCAAGAGACCATTTAGCCCTAACTGTGATATTGCTAGATAATATCACTGTGGCAGCTTCTAATCCAGTTCTCTAGAAACTATAGATTGTTTTCTTAGGGAATACAAAACTCACAACGAAGTCCTTTTCTGCTTCCACGAGAAAAGCAGTTTTAGAAAGAATGTGACAAAAGCCACGTCCATTAACCCCATTAAGCTTGTAAAATAGATCTTCCTTTGTCAATGAAAAAGTTTGTCTTCTCTTCATTTGGCATTTTTGATCCCTAGAAACTGGGAGAGGTATTAAAATTATCCCCTATTAAAAAAAAAATATTTAATAATAACATTGTCCAGATATTGTTTCACACATCAAAGAAATTCTCCTCTTGCTCCTGCCATCAAGCAAGCTCTCAGTTTCCCAGCAGTGTTGACATTCCCTACACGAGTAACCTAAATATATAGTTTATTAAAAACCCATAGGGCATGATGATCCACTGTGAAAAATACATATAGCAGTGGTTTGTTGCTGTGGTTTGAATACTAGCAAGGTTTTAATCTACTTGAATATCTTCCATTACATTCAGGACAAGAAAGAGTTTCCAACAATCTCCTATTAGTCATTAAGTTGGCATTATAATATTTGATATTAAAAGCAGCTCAATATAGCTGAAATAATGTAAATTAATAAGAAATGCTACTCGTTATTTGCTTTAGGATAAGTGCTTCTGACTGTCTGTTAAACATCAGCATGCCTCATAACGGACGTCTGGAAAATTTGACTGATTGGCCAATGTCAAGTCCAAACTCAAAGTAGTTTCAGATGCACTACCGTTCTGGGGCAATGTGCAGCAAATACTCTGATTAAGTTATAATGAAAGAATTTTTTTTCTGCTTTCATGGGTGACAGTAAGATCTGCGTAAGGGGGTTGGACAAGAAAATCCACATTCCCACATCTTGTGGTGAGGAAGGTGCACACTGCATGGGTATTTATGAGTGTGTGCCTGTCCTTCATACAGAAAGTTCATGGTGCTCTGGGGATGAAACCAAGCAAAGTATACCCATCAGCAACTTGTCAGCCCCAACCTCCAGCTGAAATTAAACGCAGATAAAACAAATAGAATGTTTTAAGGAAATGGAAATACCAAGTGCTGGAATTTCCTGGCTATGTACGGCTGGATCTATTTCAGGCTCTATGAACATGGAAAAAAAATATGAGCTCATACTCCCCATATGGGAAATGTGCTCTTGGTAAGGGAAGAAAACAGATTTATAGTCCCTCTTCTATGGCAACTGCATGACTATACATGCCAAAGAGAAGAAAACAGTCCCAGCAAGACTAGCTGTCCATACACAGCTTGGAGGATAGAATGGGCAAGAGTAATACACCCAGTAAGCAACATGGATGAGGCTTTTGGGGAATGCAGGGAGGGAGGGAGGAAATTAAGCCATGGGGGAGCATGCTGTACTATGACCCTTGCCCTGTCTGTGTGTTGTTTTCTAATATAGAAGTAGATTATGTGACTTACTGATTCTAGTGTGTAGTGAGAAGTCAGCTTGAATTACAATGTGGATGAAAAGCTAAACCAGGACAATATCAGGTCCGTTTTGTCTGTGAATGTAACAAGGTATTGTCAGAGAGCGGATTAGAGCAGGGACTGGTGGAAGTGGTAAATCTGAAGGGACAAAACTCCTGGTATCTCACATTTAGCACCCAAAATTAGTGGATGGTTTTTGCTTTAACCTGTGTGTGTGTGGTTCCTCCATCTGTAAAACAGATGGTCTTCTCTCAGAATATGCCTACCAATAGCCTTGTAGGTCTGATATGCAGTGTGTTTTTGAAGTGAATCTCCCAGTCACCCCCACGCACCATGCTTCATTTGCACTCCTGAGCCGTTCTGGGGCACACAGGTTGTCTTTCTTTGGGTGTGATTCAACTGGATGTTGTTCTGCAGGCACCTCTACCTAATGCACTCCATCTGCTCATGGGTGTTCAAACTATGCTGACAGGATGCAGCAAAACCCCTGCAGTATGAGTATTAGGCCTTCAGCACCCCAGAGGTGGTCTTGTGAGGCCTCACCACTGTCTTAACACAGCCATAGATTTCCACAAGAAGGATGCTGTGAAGTGCTCAGTTGCAACAGTGATGAGCAAGAGAAAACTGCCTGGGAGGAAGTGAACCATTTTTCATCCAGAGTATGATTTGTACGATGCAGAGTAAAAGCATCACTTGCCAAACATGAGAAGGAAAATAAGTATTGCATAGCTCTTCCTTAAATGGGCAGCTTACACTTTTTGTACACCAACTGAGGTGGGTGTCTTGGAGAGAAATCATACACATGCATGTAACTAAAGACTGTCTTGAGGCATACGCTGATGAGGTCAAATTAAAGTTGCACAGACCACCTTAATTCTGGCATTTCCTAAGTCTCAAGTGTTTGACTTTACAACCTTAATAATGTTCTTTTAACATAGTTTTTGTATGTGTAATAAATTATATGCCCTTCTCACTTTCAGTGCTCTTCCTCCAGTAATGCTGTTGGACTCTGGTCCTTCGTTATGAAAACAAATATTGGAAATTATTGCTGTTGTTATTGAAACCAGATGTACTGCTCTCATGGCATTTATTTGTCTAGTGTCAAACTATGGCACATTCATTTTCAGGGTAGTTATTGAATAAAAATGAGCAATATAACTGATAGTGAAATGTAAATGCTGGAAAGGCCTTAGAAGCTGTCTCTTTTCAGGAAAGTTTATCATTTTCATTTCATATGCAAACATTCACACTTGTGACTGAGCAAAAATTACAAAATCATTTATTTCCATGGGTATAGATTAATGAAAAGCAGCAGAGGGACAAGATGAAAGAGTCTGGGACAAATATGTGCGGCACTAAATCTGCCCTGAAGAATGTCTCTCATGCATCATGGGAAAAAGAAAATAAGAGATGCTCTTGGTAAACCCAAACTGATAAATGTAAAGCAGAGACCTCACCCTTGTTTCACCTTACCCAGATCTCAGACAAAAGGCACGGTGAAGGACAGCATTTCTCCCCATCTACTGCCAAGGGTACGCATGCTTCAGCTTTAGAGGTCTGAATTTTGGACACAAGTATTAGTTGAGAAATAACCCATCTTGTCTTTTCTATGCTCTAACCTCTCATCCTGACTTCTCTGCAGAGGAACAAGATGGTTGACTAAAGCAGAAAGTGCCAAGTGGAGAAAACATGCCTGGCACATGTGTAGCAGGACCTAGGATCATGCAGAAACAGAAGTCTTCCCCAGTTTTTCCTTGGAAGGAGGATACCAAAAAATAGAGTACAGATCTCTGCAGAAAGCACAAATAGCAGAACTATTATTGGCAGAACTATTAATAACAGAAGAACTATTTAAATGAGAATGGTCAGCAATGCTGTGTAAGGCGGCCTAAATGCACTACTCGAAAAAGAATAGAATTGGAGATAACCATTAACAAAGCCCTGAAGTAATATTACTGCTCCATATTTAAGTGCTTAAAAAATAGAAAACCCCAGAACTGAACAGCAAACACTGACATTAATTCAGTCCCTTTATTAATGTAATTTGTTGTGAACTTTAAGTGCATGTTTGCCTTCTAATTTTCCTACAGGATTCCTACCTAAGTTAATGCACATGGTGGGTCATGTTCTGAGAATGAATCAGGGCTGGGCTGTTAATTAGGCTTCATTAAAGGGTCAGATCTACAGAATTACTGAGCCCTCACAGCTGTAATGGCCACCAAGGAATTTCTGTGCCCTTTTTGTGCATCACGAAGAGCTAAAGACTTGACTTTGCAAAGTAGTCCATAGGCTTCTCAGGTTGGATGACTAATCTTGTACAGTTTGAGCTTTAACATGTAAGTCACTTAGATGACATATCTCACAGGCCTGGATACCAGTAGAGTTTCATCTCAGAGATCTGTCAAGAAAATCAATTTATTAGCAGTTCTATCTTCCTTACGGACTGTAGTAAGAATGGTGCAGTAAAACCAATTGAAAGATTAAACACTCATAGAAGGCATGTGAAAAGACAGATGCAGAGTAATATAATTCCATGCTCTCTGTGAAGAGCAAAAAAACCTGTTTACTGAGAGATTTTGCAACTTTAACAGTTCTCTTAAACAGGCATTTTGCTATCTGTAGAATTCCTAAACTCATGCAAAACACCCTCAAGTGCTAAAAATCTTTCAGTCTAAATAAACAATATGCATCAGGAAGGCTGAACAAAGCATTATATATATGGATAAGCATCTTTCCAATTAATGTTAAGTTAACTATTATTACTAAATTACTCCCACCTTCATTATTCTTGAAGACCTACTGATCATTTGTATAGACTCTGTTATTTCTGGCCAGGGCACAGACAGCTGGTCTAATCAGAAAATTCAGTTCATCCACTGACCAGCCTCCCACGTTGTGTGCCAAGGCAGCAGTGTTCAGTGCCTGCCTCACAGTACTTACCCAATTTTGTCAGCCTTACATCTCATTCAGGAGAGCAAGGGCAACCTATTGATTGACAGATTTCATTTCCATGCTCCTGACATTCCTTGGATTTCTCGCAGAAAAGAGCAGACACTCCCCTCAGAAACCAATTTGGAATTCTAGTGAGACTTCAGAGAGAGATGAGCTCAAAACAGCATGGACTTTTATTGGCAAGCTAATCCCTAAATACTTCTGACAACAGTAAGCAGAGGCAACATCTGAAACGGGGAAGAATGACCAGTTATTTACTGAAGAAAAATGCAGTCTTTCTGGCCATTTTACTGTAACCTAAAATATCCAGCTGTGGGAAGGTTTGAAAGAAGAAAGCTTTTTGAGTACAGCTCTAATGAAAATGTGCTCTGTGTGTTTATAAAGCTTTTGATTGTATCGTGATTAATCCAGTTTGTGCTGCACATGCAGCCTAAAGTCACAGTATAGAAGGAACTCTTGTAATAAGACACAATAATTTTTGTAGGTTGTGGTTTTGGTTTGTTTTTTAATATTGCAAAAGTATACTATTTTTACTATATGCAACTGTGCCAATGGAAAATAGTGGAAGAAAAAAAATGCATTGTCTGGCACTGGTTGCCATGGCAACCAGCTGAAGTTCAAGGAGAAGTGGAGAATCTGAATTCTATGGCAAGGTAATGAATTTAGCATCTACAGAAACAGAAATGGATTTTCTGTCACAGCCTGTAAATCAACTGCAGGAAACCAACAGGAGATATTTTGGAATGCTTTGTACCTGTTTCGAATGTATGAAAACTGTATCAGAATTATCTCTCAGGGCTTTGTCTTCCAGGGCCTTACCTTTCTTTCTATTCACACCAATGCACTTAAAAACACACTTAATGAAGCTGGTGTTTGTTATTGAGATAAAAACAAAAGCCTTGCAGTTTTCTCAGCAACCCCCTGAAGTCAGCAGACATTGCCCTCCTCCAAGAGAGGTAATTTAACACGCTCATTTTTTACAGTGCACCAGTTTTAGAGGTCAGCCGTGAGTCCCAGGAGTCCAGTTGTACAAGTCAGCTTTTGAGATACTTTTCAAGCTGTTTTCTTATGTGAATGTATGATGCAGGTGAGCAAAGGGTGTGAACATGAAAATAACTGAGGTACCCAGCTCAGCATCAGGAACAAACACGATGGCTTTTCAACATCCCCACACACATGTGTAATTGGTGTGCTTTGAAACCTCTGGCAGAGAGCTGCTCCTTGGCATGACATCCTTGGGGGACCCATCATACCAAGGAAAGAGAGGGATGAAGTTTGGACACCGAGTTGATGTTTCATGACTGCTGCCTGTGGAAAGGCTGCATGCAACTCCATGTTGCCTGCAAGCAGTCAGTAGTGTTAAAAGGGATTTGGGGAAATACTGTCCACGCCTCAGCTAACACTCTAGTCCATTCTTATGCATTCTCAGTTTCTTTCTAATGTCTTGTCTATCTCCACAGTGACCTTGTGATGATAATTATGCCTCATCAATCCAGGCAGCAGCAGCAAGAATTGTATAGAAAAGTAGTGTCTCACAGTAGTAGGATCCAGTTAACATTCTTCATGCTCTCTGTGCCTTTAAAAACATAAAAAATAAATAGCTTCCCTTTTTACATCCTATCCTGGAGCAGATGGAACACACCCTGGGGAAAGGGAAACAAAAATTATCTTAAACAACAGCAAAAAGGAATTATAACAATACACTACAGTTAATTATCTATAATGGGCTTCATTCCCAGTAAATCACAACCATGTAGCTCAGATGTAATTCTTCCAAAGACAGTAAAGATAAAGCAGTGTAAAATCACCGTGAGCAGAGAATACAGATCAAAATACACTGTAAAAAAATAATGTAGGAAAAGATTTTAGACAAAAAATGGGAATGCTTATTTTGATGTCTTCTGCATAAGACAAAGGAATGCACTCTGTCTCTGTTACTGGAGAGGGTGCACATGGAAGATCGATTATCTCTGTATTTTCTCTTTGGCCACACAACAGAATGCTAACTAAAAATGGAATAACAGTCCAGGAGTTAAAATATTTCAGACAATTTTGTATAATTTGCTGATCTTGAATAATTCTTGTTCAAATCCTCTTTTGCTTCTAGAGTAAAAGCATAACCAGAATTATTTGATTTTATGACAGCATAAATTTCCCTGGATATGCATTTGTAACTTTCTCTGAACAAAACATTTTGAAATTTGTCAATTAAAACACCTACTATCACAGCTATTTTTTAAGATAATTATTACTTTTTTTCATTTAGATAGGAAATTCCAGAAGGGAAGCCCACCTTCGACCATTTGAAGGCAAGCAAACAGAATTTCCATTCTAACAGTCACATGCTTTGTTCTGTTTCTGCAGATTCCTCTTTCATTACAATTGCAAAAATGTTGGTTGAATTTAAGTGTGCCTCCCAAGTCATGTCAAATCAATCAGTGACATTCTTAAGCTCATACTTAGCTATTGGGAGTCTTAAGATTAAATGTAAATGGCTTCAAGCCTTTTAGTGATCTGTGGACATTTGGAAAAGAAGATAGGAAACACAAAGATACAAATTTCAAAAGCACTTCAGCGCTGGTTTGGACAGCTGTAGAATTAAAGATGTGTTAAATCTCACAGCCACAGTTATTCTTTCTTACTTTCCTGATAGAAGTCTCTCAAACACTCCAGCCCCCCTTGTTCTTTTATAAATATTTGAATGGCCGTTAACTTAAGCTTCAGCTCTGTCATCTTTCATTTAAAACTGGAGTCTTTGGGCTACAAAACAGGACAGCACTGGGGTTTGGTTCAGCATGAGGGTTTCTGCTCAGGAGTCCTTGGGGAGAATGTCACTTTGCTGTTGAGATGAACCACTCCACTAATAGCTTGAAGTCTGCAGAATTTCCTTAGAAAAATTGTGTATTTGTTCACCTTTAAAGAAAAGAGTCTTCTGATTCAAGAGACTGCTTTTATGCAATGATGGTGTAACATGTTTCTGCAGATTATATCTGAAACTGTAAGCAAATATGTATATAGTAGGAAATCATTATTTCAATTACTACTCCTGCCGTGAGTATAAGGCGCTCTCTCTCTGACAAATAGTGCATGATTTTCATTTATATAAGCTTCTCTTGGAGTGGAAAATAATAAATCCATACAAATAAAAGCACTTTTGATTTGAGTTGATGCTATAGAGTATTAATTACCAATAAAATCTGTTCAATCTTTCTTGCTGTCTCTTCACCCACGTGTGCCATGAACCACTGTAATAAACCCACCCATATTAGGGAAAAAAAACAATCAGGTACATATTTTTGTCAAGCCATTTTTCTGCACAAGCCATCCTTGATTCAGGTCACAGTGTGACTGTGCAAATTGGCACAGATCAACTTCTGGAGCAGCCAAAGGGGCGGGAACATGTGCAGTGTTGTCGCCAATCCCACTGTCACATCAGATCATAGCCTCAGGCAAAAGAGTGGAAGATCTGATTGGGACCCAGATCTTTCTCATCATGGGTGAGACTTCCAAGAAGTGTGGAGGAGGTGACATTCCTTTATCCAGCAGCTTTGTGAATATTTGTAACAATAAAAAGAAAACAGTTTCAGCTGGCTTGGGGTGGGATTTTTTTTTTGTTTTTAATGTACATTCTGGTCGGTCTTAACTGAAGATTTTCTCACTTTTTTTTTTGCTTCATTTACCAAAGAAAAGACCCTTGTTTAGAGTAACAAGAAGGTATGTGATCTCTTCTCTGAAAAACTGGTCTTTCACTAGCTCTGTGACAGTTCCCACAGTTCATTAACTCTTCTGTGTAAATTTATTTATGTGCATAAACCATCACCCCTCCCTATCAGTTCTCTCCAGAAGGTAGGGAAGGAGAGACTGGCACTGGAAGGAGGCATTGCATGAATGGTTGTGCTCTATTTACAGTTTGCAGAAATACAACCTGCATATTTGTGCTGTCCTCATTCACCTGAGAAATTTTCCTCTGTGCCAGTTATTCCATCGAAGTAAATTACTGAGGATCCAAAGAAAGTTATCTTGCCAACTCCCATTGCAAGCCATAATGCACAGCTGCAAAGCTCTGGGAGACCACTGAAAGGCATTATGAAACTTCATGGTAGTGGTAGGAGGGAAAGGGAGGACACCTGGCCCTTCTGGCATTCACCGAGGACTGACTGGTTATGTGCAGAGAGTGGGGAAGGGAGAGGAGAGATAGGGTTACAGTCAATCTGTTTATGCTTCCATTTGATCTTTAATCACCTCAAAGGGATTTTTGTGATCTGTTGATTTTTTGAGCTGTTGGAGATGGCAGGGAAGCCATGAGTTACTTGTTTTCTGGGTTCCCGTGATGGATTCTAGATGTCAAAGCACAACTCTGCCTTCCTTGCTCCTTCCCAGGGCATAGTCCTGTCTCCTCTCTGTAAGGAGTACTCTCTACAAAAGGGCCAGTTTATCTCACTTTACATCAAGATTGTTCCTACTACCCAAACTAGTTCAGGCAAAGGTAGTTCATCTGCATACAACACAGCACTGTGGTGTTCCTCAGGAATCAATATGGCTCTTTAAGATCTCAAAGCTACGCACATATCTTCCCACCACTGCTAGAAGGGCACAGCAGACCGGAAAAGTTCAGTGGAACTTTATTCCAGAAATCCCTTCTAAGAAAGCCTGACTACATCAAGCATGCCCCACATGTACACATAGGTGGACTAGACTGGTGGAACAAGCCACATCCTTGCAGAGCTCATTATCAGCACTCCCAGCTTGTGACTAGGTAGGACTGCTTTACAGTTTCTCTCTAAGTGTCAAGGACTGTCTAGGAGCATGGCAGGCAAGCAGGGGGTGGGGAAACTCGTGCTACTCCTATAGATTCAGTGCTTGCCAGAGATCGCAGAATCACAGAATGTTTGGGGTTGGAAGGGACCTCTGAAGATCATCGAGCCCAACCCCCCTGCCAGAGATGCTGAAGAAGATGATCCCATAGGTGTTGTTCAGGTTTAGAAGACCAGCGATCAGAGAAGGCAGGCACAGACCTAGAGACTAGAGAATAAGAGAGGAGGAATGTCTCCAGGGGCACAAAGCTGGACAAGCAGCTTCATTTTTGGCATTTCCTAGCATCTGAGTGCATGGCATCCTTTTATCTAGCCCATGTACACAAAGAAAATGGCTGCAAATAATAACACTGGTGTATTCTTTTTTCTTTTTCTTTTTTTTTTTGTCACCATTTTAAACAGCATCTTCAAGAAGGCAACTTAACTACATCCTAACTCCTGAACTATTGACAAAAACATGGAACTCAACGAGAAAACAGATCTCGGACTAGGTTCCCCTCTGTAGCACTCACTTCATGGGTCAATCACTTGAAGGAAGGCTGTTTGACACACTATACCCAAAAACATCAATAAACTTCAGTCCAGAGAGCTCTGCTCAGAAAGCAGCATTGACAGTCTCTCATACAAACCCAAAGTGAGCAACGTAGTGAGCAGATAGTCTACATCAAATGATTAAACCATTACACAGAATCACATAATTTCTGAGGCTCGAACTGACCTCCAAGATCATCAAGTCCAGCCTGTGACCCAACACCATGGCATCAGCTAGACCATGGCACTCAGTGCCACATCCAATCTTTCCTTAAACACCCCCAGGGATGGCGACTCCACCACCTCCCTGGGCAGTCCATCCCAGTGTCTGATCCCCCTGTCCG
>JANHFX010001770.1:0-10857 GCA_027560015.1 Chloroceryle amazona | reverse complement strand
CCCCCCGCTGCCGCCTCGCCCCCGCGCCTCCGTGTACGGAATGTACCGCTTTCTATCATGCTTTTTCTTTTCCTTTTTTTTTTTTACCTCTTCATTTTTCACATCTGCTTTGCTCTATCTCATCAGCCCAACGGTGCTGCCCGGGGAGGGCGGGGAAGGAGCTGTCAGGAAAAGCCTACAGCAGCCCGGCGTTTTTGCAAGCCAGTGCAAGGGATCGGGGCAAAAAGAAATGAAAATCCCAGATTTAGGAAGATGACTGATGGCTGCAGTGATGCTCTCACTCCAGCATGCTGCCATGACAGTACTCTGCCGGTTCCGGCTGGGTTTTTTGAATTTGTCCATCTGATGAAAATAAGCTAGTCCTGATCTTTTTTTGACTTGTTGTTTGGTTGTGGGCAGATTTGGCTTTTGGGGCAGGCTGTGGTGGCTGTCAGCCATATGCCAACGCTACAGTGTTTCAGTTGAAAGCTGACGTGTGAGCAGCGGGAGAGCAGAAGGGGAAGGGAACCTGCATCAAGACAAAAACCGTGAAGCATTCTGCAAAGACTTGCACTAATTACACTTTATAAAAATCATTGTTCGATATGAACGTTGCTTCAGAACTTCTTTAGCTGTGACAAATACCGTGACAGTTGTCAGTTCTCTCTGGTAGCTAATTAATTTACCCTTTTTCACTTACATTTTGGAGAGCAGATGTTGTACAGGTATCATTCTCTATGAGCATAAAAATTTCTGAACATTAATATAACTGTTAATTATGGTGTTTGTTGCAGCAGTTACAGGAAACTTCACTTAAGAGCTTAGTTTACGGCAGTGTTATTTCCTACAGAGGAAGATAGGGAAAATAGCCTTGACATCCTTGTAGAGTTCTTTAAACGTAAACACAGATTTTATGAAGGTTGTAGGCGCAAATTCAAGCTTCACTTTAGCAGGCACGTTACACAGGAGAACAACGTGATTCTCCCCAGGATTGTAGCTGGGGATTTTAGAATGAGGTTATGTATACCCTTGGATACAAAGATATAAAGTAGATGAGGACATAGAAGGAAGTATGGATGATCAGCAAGGTTGTTTGTTGTTGTTTGCTTGTTTTTTTCCTGAACTTCTTTACATTTTTGTATAAAAAAACAACACACAATTTCAAAACTCTAAAACTACATGCAGTATGGTGATGTCAGGGCCAGACTGAGCTCCTCTGGTTCTAATCCTAGCAACAGCACTAGGAAATGCTTTTTTGCAGAGCAGTTCCAGTTTTTTATTTTGATATAATGAGTACTTGTTTGTTCTCCATTGACAGCAGAAAGCTCAATTCAAGAAAAATAAGAAGTATGATTTGAATCTGAATATGTACCTTTAAGGCCAAGATGTATACAGCTGAGGGTTTACTTCAGCTTTGAAGCCTCAGTCCTCTACAAAGAACACTGTGATTGCACATCATTGCCTTGTTTGATGGTTGCATGTTACTGGCCAGCTGTTCAAATACAATTGTATGGTTTTGGAACAGATGCAGAACAAAGCAAGAAATCTGCTATTCTAAGAATATTTTCCTTGCATGCCAAGGCTTTATAATAGTGCAAACAAAACCAGCTGAAATAGTTCAAAAATAGTCTGAGCTAGTTTTATCTTCTGTATTCTTCACCCACTCTCCCTATGCAAGAACAGGAGGTGGCAACTTATGAGCATAATGGAAGCCTGTTACTGAGTCTTTTCTTTCTGACATTTTTTTCATATTATGATTAAGACTGTAGTTTGTGCTGCTTAGACCACACGTGTAGCTAAGGAATTTGTGCAGAGATAAGCCTGTACCACCTTTTCCTACTGTTTCAAGTATAAAGACATCAGAAATGTTTCAGGATTAAGAGATACAGAGAGTATCAGGAAAAAAATGTGGAAAATAGTACATATTACAGTTACAGCTTTTCTACAAATAGGTATTTTGCAGGAAAATGTAGATATGGGAGATTTAGACAATACTAGCAGATTCCACAGTTAGAATTAAAAAAAAAATAAAAAATTTATAGACTTTTTTCAAGTATCTCAATCAGCCCTTGATCTTGAACTGGTGAAATTAAGTGGGAAAAAAAAAAATAATGCAAAGCGCAATGAAAACGAGGAAAGAGTCAACTGAACCTTTTCCTATCCTTTTTATTAGGTATCTGCAAACTGGTTGTGGCCATGTGGGAGCAATCAGTTAGTACTGGTTCCAAAGCACTGGCAGTACTCTAAGGGCACTAATATGCCTTAACAACCTTGACTAACCTCAGCCAGGGCTTTCACCCAGGTCTCTCCTCATGCCTGCAGAAAGTCCATTTAAGCTCTGATCTGGCCCTCAGTCCCTCTCTGAGCTCTGCTAGGTTTGTATCTCACTATAAGCTTTGTTGGCTTATGGCAGAAGCCTTGACCTTGTATCTGTCTGGTTATTGCAACTTTGCCTGGGCACTCTGCATACCCTAGCTCTTATCTCTAGCCTGCTGTGTATCTTGCCTAGGAACACTGGGACAGGGTTATGGCTGATATGGTTCCTGGCCTGCTAATCTGGCTACCTGACTTGGTGTTCTGTTCTTTATAAAACAGTTGGACCTTGCTACTCCCGGAATGACAGATTCTTACAGCAATGACTGCTAAATATTTGAGTAAGGCCAAATTTGTTAATAGTAGTATCTCTTTTTTAGACTTTTTTTGTGACCTAATACAAGATGTTCAATTTATTATCTCCTTTTCAAGTGTTAAATACACTTGAGGTGATGCACAGTAGGTGGACAGGCTTGACTATGATAAAAATACTGTTCTGGCAAGTGTAGACATAGAAGCAGAGTCAGCATAGACAACGGAAACTTTGGTAGCATTTTTTTTTCCCTCTGGTAGTTCTGCTCTCTAATTCATGAGGGTCTCTCCCGAGCCATCCATTTGAAACAAAACAAAATATCACTGGACACCTTTGTAAGAAATCTGTATATATAATAGTGATGTTGTTTCAAATGATGGATTAGAATGCATGGCTTTCTTAGCAGTCTATTCACAGACAGATGTTAGTGACTCAAACATGTCCAGAGCTAATGAAGACAGATTGAGTCCTACTAGCCTGATACTGGTTGCCACAGTACTAGAGCAGATGTGCAGGATGCTTGAGAAAATTAAAGATTGTTCCCCAGAAAGGTTAAAGGGCAGTTTCTTTTTAATGTCTTTGGTGGTAGGATACATAGATGGAGAAGGCCTTTCCAGTACATGTAACTGCACACATGATCCTCCTGTATAGTATTTTATATGCCTCTACTTTCTCATTAAATTATCATAGAATGGTAGGGGTTGGAAGGGACCTCTGGAGATCGAGTGCAACCCCCCTGCCAGCGCAGGAACACCCAGGGCAGGCCACACAGGAACAGATCCAGGTGGATCTTAAAAGTCTCTAGAGACGGAGACTCCACAGTCTCTCAGGTCAGCCTGTTCCAGGCTCTGTCACTCTCACAGTGAAGAAGTTTTTCCTCATGTTGAGGTGGAACTTCCTGTGTTTCACCTTGCTACCATTGCCTCTTGTCCTACAACAGGGCACAACTGAAAAGAGACTGGCTTCTTCTACTTGACACCCACCCTTCAGATATTTGTAAACATTAATAAGATCCCCTCTCAGTCTTCTCTTCTCCAGGCTAAACAGCCCCAGGGCTCTCAGCCTTTCCTCATAAGGGAGATGTTCCAGTCCCTTCATCTTTGTAGCTTCCATTGGACTCTCTCTAGTATTTCCCTGTCCCTCTTGAACGGAGGAGACCAGAACTGAACACAGTACTCCAAATGTGATCTCACTAGTGCAGAGTAGAGGGGGAGGAGAACCTCCCTCGACCTGCTGGCCACACTCTTTTTTATGCACCCCAGGATGCCATTGGCCTTCCTGGCCACAAGGGCACATTGCTGTCCCATGGATAATATATTTTCCACCAGGACGCCAAGGTCCTTCTCCATGGGGCTGCTTTCCAGTGGGTCTACCCCTAACCTGTACCAGTACATGGTGTTGTTCCTCCCCAGGTGTAGGGCTCTACACTTATCCTTGTTGAACTTCGTTAGGTTTGCCTTTGCCCAGCTCTCCAGTCTCTCCAGATCTCACTGGATGGCGGCACAGCCTTCCAGTGTATCGGCCACTCCTCCCAGTTTAGTATCATCAGCAAACACACTGAGGGTACACTGCATCCCTTCATCCAGGTCATTGACGAAGATGCTGAATAAGGCTGGACCCAGAATTGACCACTGGGGAGCACCACTACTTACAGGTCGCCAGCTGGACTCTGCACCACTGATCACAACCCTCCGAGCACTACTGTTCATCCAGTTCTCAACCCATCTCACCATCCACTCTTCTAACTCACACTCCCTGAGCTTTCCCCATGAGGATGTTATGGGAGACAGTATCAAAAGCCTCTCTGAAGTCAAGGTAGACAACATCCACTGCTCTTCCTGCATCTTCCTATTCAGTCACACAATAGTAGAAGTCAGGCATGACTTCCCTTTAGTGAATCCATGTTGACTACCATTTCCTTTCTTCCATGTGCTGAGATATGATCTCCAGAATTAAATGATCCATTGCCTTTCCAGGGATGGAGGTAAGGCTGACTGACCTGTAATTATCAGGGTCTTCCTTCTTGCCCTTTTTGAAGGCTGGAGTGACATTGGCTTTCCTTCAGTCCTCAGGCACCTCATCTTTTCTCCATGATCTTTCAAAAATGATGGACAGTGGTAAAGCAACAACATCAGCCAGCTCCCTCAGCACTCATGGATGCAGCCCATCAGGGCTCATGGATGTGTCTGTGTTCAGTTTATGCAATTGATTTCTAACCCAATCCTCATCAACCAGTGGAGAGACTTCCTCCTTCGAGGCTTTCACTCTTACTTCCAGGGTCTGGGATTCCTGCGGGCTGGTCATACCAGTGAAGACTGAAACAAAGGTGTCATTCAATAATTCTGCCTTCTCTGCATCCTCTGTCACCAGGGCTCCCACAGGTGACAAATTAATCAGGACAAATCAATCGGCTTACAGTGATCTTTGTCTGTGTTGGAATAACAGCCTTCTATAAGTTGGTAATCAGCAAAGAAATGAAATTATTTGTGGCTTTACCAGATGCAAATCTAAACAATAGATTTGGTTTGGTAAAATGTCAACTCTAGAAAATACAGCAACAGTTTATAAGTGACACTTGACAAGATTCCACCTTAAACTGTCCTAGTTTCCAGTTTTCAGTGACCAGCTCTCATGCACGAATGCAGAGAAGCTGTTCCTATGCACAGTTTATGTTGGTACTGCTATGACTAGAACGTGGTTCACTGTCTGAAGATGTTTGCTCTCTTCCAGTTTTCTGTTGAATTCACTGAAGTTACTGTAAGGAATGTCTATACAGTATGAGGACGAAAAGAAGTCTTAGGTGCTGCATGGGTCTGCAAAACCAGAATTTTGTTCTATAGAATTTACTGATACCAGTATCAGACTTTGAGGAAATGTCACACATTATGAGGGATTCTCATAGTGTAAGGCAACAGAGTAAGAAGAAAATATGAAAGAAAGTGGAAAATAAGCTGCTTTTTCAGTGACTATATAGCTCCAAAATGTGAATCTGGAGGTTTACAATTTTTTTGCCCTCCAACCACCAAATCTTGTTAATGCTTACTTATCCTCACTCATTGTCAAATAGATTGTATTAAATCATGTTATCACTGACTTTTAAGATTAAAAAGTGCATCTGTTGGCTCCCACAGGACCCAGGAGCCACCTCTGATCAACCAGATCTAAGTCAAATCTGAGTCCCTTGTGAAAATGAAGTCACTTCCATCTCTTTTAGTAGAATATAATAACAAAAAGATCTTCATTTATATGTAGGTAACATTGCTGAGTTGAGATGATTTGAATCCATTTCATAGAGAGCAAGTAGTTTATCGCACTCTAATTGCACTTGACTCAATACCTCACTCAACACGGAGCCCCCGGGCTGCAGCCTGGCTGTGGTGAGGAGAATGGATACTTTTCCCTGGTAATCATTCATGACATAGTCTCTTAATGAGGACTACAAATGTGCAGTTCAAGAAACAAGGGTGTTTGCCAACATAGCAAAAGAAGTTGTCAAGTAGAAGATAACAGAAGAAACAAAAATTAATTTCAGACTTGCTTTCTGCCCTCACATTTTCAACTGTAAAGTACCAATAGAGCTGAAGGTGCTATGCTTTGCTAGTACGCTATTGCATTCCTGGGTTTGGGCTTCATGTTGTATTTGCTGCTTTGTTCCAAGCCACATGAGCTTACAGGAGTGTGTGACCATTTTATGTCACAGGTTTTGTTCTATTTCTTTCTGTGTTTGTATTGACATACAGACTGTAAGTGAGTAAGTAGAAATTTTGTTCCTCTTACTGCAAACATTTGATGTACCATGTCAGTTTGCTGAAGCTATTTTCCGGTGATCTCATTTTTGGTTTGGGAATTTATTTTTTTTAATCTGTTTCAACTGTTACCGACACATTCTTTCTTCTGGTTTTGCTGCATTTTTCTACATTAATCATTCATCTTCTGCTTTTATAATCACATTGTCTTTGTCACTAGTATCCCTCCTACTGGTGTACCATGTATTTCTTCCAACCTTGTCCCCTTTTTTCATTTTCTCTTAATGCTCCTTGCTTATCTTCTCTTATGTTTCTAGATTGGTTTGCATCTTTAGACAATCATGTAGTGACATGCACAAATCATCTTGTGAGACGCAGGTCACCTACTTTACTCTTCTTGCTTTTCCCCAGTGAACCATTACAGTGAGGGCAGTAATTGTCCTGCTGACCTTTGTCTGTTGCTCATGACTTGCAACATAATTGATTTCCTCAGAGCTCCTGTTTATTCACCAAACGTTGCATCTCTCACACAGCACTCAATAACATTTTAACAATCACAGGAGTAAGGGCCATCACAGACTGAGGAAAACGGTTCGTTGCTGCAGTTGCATGAAAAGAAAATGGCAGACAGGTTCAGGAATTCAAATCTGGCATATCCGCAGTCCTCAGTGGGGTTGCAATTTTTGCAAACTAGGAAAAATTATCTTAAAGAACACTTGGGTATGTGTAAATAAACCGAAGCTATTCTGCAATGAATTTTTCATTTTGTCTTATCTGCATTCAATCTTCATCTATGCAAGTTCGTCTTTTCTAATCCTTCTCAAATTATATGTGGCAAAGCCACAAAATTATCATGTGAGCGTGTTATAAATTTATCTCAAAATGTCTGTTCTAATTTTTTAGTTAGGGCTAATGAACTCTGAACTGCAGCAAAAAGTATGTGCCATCTGAATCTCACAATGTGTTTGTTCTGGAGAGTCATGAAATTCAATGCATCTGCTACTACTGTACAGGATCATAAATATGCAAATAAGCCACAAGTTGTTTTGCTTGGGGATAAAAAGGAATTTGAGAGACAAGAAAGGACAAATATTTATTCAAATACTTGAAAAAGTGGCCATTTGTATATACTGTATTGGGTAATGCTAGATTCATTTAAACACAAACTGAGAGGAAGACACTAGTATTGTTCTAGTGTTAAGGTCTATGTGTAAGTACATATCTACCCACAAGAATTTTTTCTACTCGCTGTATGGATGGAGCTGTTTCCAAAGCCCAGGGCAAGGATCAACATGGAACGCAATGGGTTCCATAACACCAAGAGATCAAAGACACAGAGCTGTAGCTGAACTTTGTACCTTTATACTAATAGAGGCTTTACTCTTTATAGACTATAACATATTCGTGAAGTGTGACAGTGTGTGATTGCTCTCCACCCCAGAGAGCTTGTTATTTCAGGGTAAACAAGCACCATGTACAAATACAATGCTGGGCCAAAGAACTGATTATACTGTGTCAGGGTTCTCATGACTCTAGTTACAGGAAATTTAACATTTTCCTTTTATTAGTTAATCAAGTGCAGCACTATTGCTGATAACTTTGAGGCCTCAAACCAAAATTCAGTTTCTGCATGGGGCCTCAGCAGGATACTTCCAGTCTTGGTATTTATTAGACATAATCCTGATTTATGAGCCAAATGTTGTTCTGCACTGTTTCAATGGATTTTAAAGTTGTAGTTTAGCCAAACATATTTTTTCCTGAGTAGTATAGACTTTTGTTATGATGAAATAATGGCCTTCCTGATCATCAGATTCAGTTAGCTGAACTTGAGAGGATACTTGGGTATAAGCGGGGTCTGCTGAAGTAGTATGTGTATCTGCATTTCAAGACAAAGATAAATAGAGAAATGTGGGCTTTCTCTTTTAGATGAGAAAGTTTTCTATTAATTTTCACTGAGAGTGTCAAATCTGCTGGTTATCATGCATTTAAAGAGAGGTTTTTGTTTACCAGACCAAAGATTTAATGTTCTTGCATTTTGCTTTTGGCTATATCTTGCAGGATCTTTTTTTTCTCTGCAATTTGTTCCTGCACTGTTGAGTGTAAGTTGAAGTTTTCTGTTACAATTGAATATAAATCAATGAATGACAAAAGATTTCATGTTTGTATTGAATAGTGAAGACATATGGTCCTAAGTCAATATACAAAACAAAGGATAAGACCATCGTATTTCCAACCAGCTTCCTCATGAGACCACGCCAGCTATACAGATGAACGAGTTATGTGCGCAATGAAATAATAAGTGCAAATGTCCATTTCTTACAATTTTATGGACAGTTAGGGCTTTACAGCTGTCCTGTTTAATGTCACTTAAATGATGCATATTTTAGAGAGCAGCAAAAGAAAAGCACGTATGTGATGAAAATGCATTGCTAATAACAAGAGAGAAATACAAGAATTACATATGTAAACTCTGGATGTTAAGAGCATCGCTCTAGTTGCCTATGCAAAAATCCTATATGCCAAGCTAATGTTGCATAGGTGGTAAAAAAAGCTAATAAGGTAATACACAAAGGACTTGACAGTGTACCAGGGATTGTGCAAACATAATGTATTAGACAAAGAACAACAGTTCCTGCCCTAAAGGGTTTAGAATCCATCCAGACAAGACAGAGTGAGCAGAACAGAAATTAAATGTTTCCATAGAAAAGTGTGATTTCTTTTAAACATGAATGGTCAATTAGTTTTTGCGGAATTGCTGAGAGACTTCTCCAGGGATGAAAATTAGGCATTGAGAACCTGTAAGTTTGTGGCCTTTAACTTTAGAGTGTGTATTGAACGAGTTTGCCATGGAGCTGCAGGTGCTGTGAGTTTTGAAGTAGTTTATTTCAAACAGATCTTGCCTGGACACCTGAGTTTCATTCAGTTTTTGCTTGGCTCAGCGGAAAGGATTATGGAGATCTTCAACAGGAGTCAAAATTTGAAAGCTTCCAGGTTCGCTGGAGATCTAGAGAGAAAAGAATAAATGACAGAGGTGTGTAGTGAGGCTGAGGTGAAGAAATTAAATAAATTGGATGAAGGAGACAACAAATCAGCATTCAATGGGAATGAGATTCACATAGGAACGTACCCTGTTAGAAGTTGTCCAAAACCCTGTAGAGTTCCCAGTAGCAGGTTGGGGCTATTTTTACGGTACAAATACTGTCATTTCCCAGGTGCTCCTCTTTCTCACAAAAAATGATCATTTCATTGTAATAAAGGAAAACCGGACCACGGGTGGTAGGGGAGAATGGCATTAACACCACTGTGATTTCAACAGCTTGAGCAAGACATATTGCCAATTGCTGTTTTACTAGGTAGGTACCACAAGGTACTTGCATTATTTATTATAATGCTGCTCCTGAAATCTGCCTGGGGGGGTGAATGCTTGCAGGTGCTTACCTCTGTTTTCTTACATGCTGTACAAATTCAGACATAGAACCTATAACTTGAGACCAAGACCACACAAGGAATTAAATGTGCATGTAAGCAGCAGCCTCACTGAAGTTACTGAACCTGACATTAGCTAACCTAGGCTACTTCCTGTTACACAACTTATTTTCTACTCTCACATGTATTGCAGGAGATGAGCAAATGTTTCTAAGACTTGCATATGTGATGTTTGATTATCCTTTATGGCTAGGGAGGTACACTGACAACTGATCTGCAGCAAATGACCAAGAATAGCATTGCAGGAAAGCATCACAGTAAACTGGAGGGAGAAAGAAGAGAATATAGAGATAAGTAGCACTGAAAAAGGGAAAAACAAAGAAATGCTGACCAGCATTCAGATTTGGAAAATGCTATTAGAGTCTCAGCCAATCCTTTTGATGCAGTCTATGGCTAATGCCAGAGCTATTTTGTCTGTATATGCCCATCTGGCAAATTGATCACTCTGCAGCTTTTACTTCAGGGACCCAGGGGACACTACTGAGGGGTAAATAATGTTAAGAAAAGTGATGTTCTAAGTAGGGATGCTGCAAACTGTACATTCCTAACTAGACCGTGGGTCTTGAATGTCAGCTTCATCCTGTAGTTGTGAACATCTTTTGATTTTGTTCTTGTAGTACTACTGGCTGTAGTTTTGTCACAGGAACATTTATGTTGTGCATCAGTTGATGTAATGGCTAAATTCTGCCTTTTAAATCACTCGTGACCAAGTCTGAAGTATATGCTGACTGCACCAGTGTATCAGTTTTGAAGATAACAAATTGCAAGGGTATAAGTGAAGTCATAGTTAAAGGACTATGTGGTTGTTTTAAGTAACTGTAGCAACTGAAGTGGATGGAAGGCAAAGCTTTCTAGAAAGTTGATGTACTTTCAGCTGACTGGTATTAGAAAAAACGAAGCTCTGGTCCTTATCAGTACTCTTGCCTGTTACACAGCCTATTATCGTGGTAACGTGCAGACTGGAAGGAACTGCTTTCCTCAGCTGTCGGGTCGAACCTGCAGACAAAGCAGTCCGTGGGT
>JANHFX010001769.1:0-13095 GCA_027560015.1 Chloroceryle amazona | reverse complement strand
CCCCCCGCCCCCCCCGCCCCCCCCCCGCCCCCCCCCCGCCCCCCCCGGCCCTCCCCGGGCCGGCGCTGCCGGCCCCGGGACCGGTGGCGGGATCGGGCTCCCGCCCCGCCATCGTCTCCCGGAGCCGGGCAGCCCTCGCTGCCCGCGCCCACCCGGCGGGAGAGGCGTCCCCGGGGGGCTCAGGAAGGTGCCGGGTGCGGGGATGCCGGGGATGCGGGGCGGGTGTCCGCGCTCCCTCGCAGGGATGCGCGGCTTGCCCCGGGGAGGAGGTGTGCGCTCAAAGCCGGTCCCGCAGCCCCGGGGAGGGCAGCGGTGCGGTAAAGCCTCAGCGTGGTTTGGGGGTCCGCTCTCCCACGGTGATTCCCGGCTGAGCCGTCGGAGATCAAAAGCTGCGGCGTGGGAACTCCGGCCCTTCAGAACTCGCGGGTCAGCGGCTGGGTTCAGCGAGAGGATGGGGTCAGGAGTCTGGCGTGTGGTTTTTGTGGGATGAGCGCCTGTGATAGCGGTACAGGAGGTCCTTCCGGACCCGGCACCGGCTTGGAGTCTGGCAAAGCCCCGGCTGAGGGTCCAGGAGCTGGAACTGGCCCTGAGGAATGGAGGGTCCTGGTGCATGGTAGGGAAAAGTCCATCCTCCCTCGGGCGCTTTTAGGGTCTTTGTTTGCAGTCTCTGCAGAGCAGTTCTCGGATGCATAGCTCTAAGCCACTCGGGCAGGCTGCTGGCCCCAGTCGTGTTACACCTGTAACCTGGGCTGCCTCCGGGGTGAAAAGAGGAGGTAAAAAACCCACTGGGACGGGTGGCAGAGCCTTCCCCACAGCCGGCTGACCCTAGCAGCTCTGTTTCTCCTTGCTGAGTTGTGAGCAGCATAGTTTTGCATGGCAGATTCGGTAGCAGCTGGGCATGGAGCAGGGCCAGGGCCGGAGAGTCTTGGTGTGGTGGTGGGGTTCATGCTCTGCTGTATTTCTAGGACACCTCTCCCCGTAATGCGAGTGGGGCACAGGTCTTTCCTTAAGCGGATCCTTGCTGCCTTTGGGAGCACACATGTGAGTTTGTGGTGTGGGATGCGTTTGACTGACAGCTGTTTGTGGGACTGACAGTAGCCCTCCTGGAATGGGAGCCTTTTCTCCCAGCCCCGTCTGTGAGAGGTGGCCTCTCTGCAGGGAGGTGATACTTGCTGAGCTGAAGCCCAAGGTCCCATGCTTCTCAGAGGTGGTAGCTCCTGGGCCAGCGTGGCATTCTTTGGAGTATGCCAACCCTGGCTGGATGCAGGGAACTTTATATAGCCCAGGGAAGAGCTGTTTGCAGCCATGTGGGTGGCATGGCAGTGTTATATGGTTCTAATCCCCTGTTCACACTGTTTGCTCAGGTGGACTTTGGTTTGCAGTTAGGAGGAAGCTCAAACCTACAAGATGGGAAGGTGTTGTGTCCTAACCCGTCGCGAACCGCAGAGAAGCCTTTTGCCAGGGATTGTTCTGGTGCCTCTCGGCCTCCTCTCCAGCCTCTGAGATGGTCCTTTTCCATCTGGAAGGTGCGGGGTCAAGGCCACCTCTTCAAGACATTAGCAGAAGCTGTTTTTTGCTTGCTTCAGCTCTTCTTGAGGGGACCTTGCTCACAGATCTCATCTACAAACCGAAGAGAGCGTATGTGAGCTCTTCTCTTGGTCTCACCCTTATTGTAGTTGAGCTGCCTCTAGGGGCAAATTCTCTGCAGGTATCTTGATTTCACTATGCTAAATCCTTAGCTCCACGCATCCTCTCAGCTCCTGCTGGAAATCTACAGGAGATGATCCCTGGAAGACTTCGCAAGCATCAGACTTGCAGGAGTCCGTTCCTAACCTTCAGGTTTAGGACAGTTGAGTTCTGTCTTTCTGCTTCATGGCTTTACTGGAAGATAGCTGAAAAAAGCCAGAAAAACTTAAAGGACCGAGAAGATGAATCTGCAGTGCAGTGAGTAATGATGTGAGCAGGCAGCTGCCTGGCCAGGCTTCCCCTTCTAACCTGTTCTGGCTGCACGCCGGCATTTCCCGGTTCTGCTCTGGTGCTCATCTCTCTAACGTTACACAACTTCTCCTCTCCAGGGAGAAGGTCTTGAGGCTCTTAGTCTTGGCAAAAGCAGCTGAGGTTGTTGATCTGGCTTTCACAAGCTAGACTGTGTGGTCATGCTGTGGCCAGGATGCTGGGGTTTTGCACAAATGATTTTTCCACTTCTCTGGCTTGAACTGTAGGGGGTTAGTCCAAAGACAGACTTTTTTTTTTTTCCTTTGCTGCAAGGAACTGCTGCTAGATCAGGGGCTGGAGAAGAAGGGATTGCTAATGAGATCATGGTTAATTTCTCTGCTCTGACACTGGTGGAAGCTGGGTGGGATTTGAGCCGTGGCTGGGTTTTCCACAGAAGTTGGATTTCCCTTTCGCTTCCACCCTTGCCTCCTCTCCAGAGCTGAACCTGAAGGACTCATGTCCCCGGAACACACCAGTTTTGGGTTTTTTCCTCATTCTCTCATGCAGCACAAACTGGTTAGTGAGAGTCTAAACCAGTACTTGATGTTTTCTGGGCTGTGTAGTTATTTTCTTGCAGTTTGAAAGAATATGATGAAAATGCTACTTTTCCTGTATTGTACTGTCAAGCATAAAAGAGGGAGGGGGGACATCAACCCTAAATGTTGTGTTTAATTTGAATTTCATAATCTCGCCAGTTATTAAATAGTGGCCTGAGAACAAAGTGGGTGGTTTTATTCCAAGGTCAGCACAAAGATATAGACAAGTTTCTTTTTCCTTTTGATTGCTGGAAAAGTCGTGTTGGAAACGCAAGGGAGGAAGCATGGGTAATGGTATTTTAACACTTGCACTGCCAGTCCTTTTAGTTTCCTTGTCAATAAAGCTGATGTCACATGATATTCTGGGGCGATGTGCTGAGAATTTCCTTGTGCCAGGCGTCCGTTGTGTTAGGTGCTAAATGACTCGGTGACAGAGGAAAGCATCTATCCAAAGATAATATCTGTTTAATTTGGAAAGCAGATTTTTCTCCATAGAGACCTCAAAAATATTAAAGGAGGGTTATTCAGCACCCAGGAGGGATGGAGCAGGCTGGGTAAAATGTGGCAGTGGAGGGACCTAAAAATGCCCTCTCTTGAGCTGATCACTTGAGTGTGGGTAGGCACACACGGTGCTGCCACGCACGATGGCTGCGGAGCTGAGCCCTGGGCTGGAGGGTGAAACTCCTGCCTTGCAGCCAGAGCCGCCCTTTGCTCACTCCATGGCTTTGGGGAAGTTGCTCGTTAGGTAGGAGGTGGTTTTAGATGGTGTCTGAGAGTTACTTTGAGGCGTCACTCAGGCTGTGGGTGCTGAGCACGAGGATGGTTAACTAGAAGATGTTTTCCTAAGCATCTCAGAGCATTGTAGAGACTTTTGGCTGCTCAATGCTTGTAAGAATCAGGGTATAAGAATAAGAATCTTACTGCTCCTGAAAATGTCCTTTCTTCCCCCCCCTTTTCTCAGCACATCCTTAATTTGCTGTTACAGATACCTGAGTAGAGGAGACAATGGACCAAAGTTTCTTCCTTCTGGCCATTTCCAGTAGGAGAGGGGTTAAAAAACACAATCCCCATGTAGTCCGGGTAACTCAGCTGGCGGGACCCCCAGTGTGGATGCAAGAACACATTCTCTGTGTTGTACAAGGCCAACAATTTTCTGGCCAGCTGTAGCTGTTCCCCTGGGGCAGTGCAAGCAGGGCTCTGACCACAGCAAAGGCTGCTGACAGGGTGTGGAATTAGGCCCAGGAGTGTTGGTGTTACCAGGGCTCCAGGCAGCATGTACCCCCTACTCTGAGCAGAAAAGCGACAGCAAAGACAAAAGTGGGTCCCACAGCAGCACTGATATCCTTGGGGGAAAGAAATTTGGCAGGAAAGCTGAATGGGTTGTGGTGAGTGAGGCACTGAAATAATTTATTTCTCTGGGAACTGGTTTACTCCACTCAACATGAAGTTGAGCTGCTGGGCTCGGATCTAGACCACACAGGCTTGTAAGTCTCTACTGGATAAACCCGAGGAATGGAGGTTGAATTGTTCTCACACCCCAGATGACAGTCCCTGGAGGAGGAGGAGGAGGACAGTGTGAGGAGGGAAGAAGTTTGATGATTTCGTTGCTCCTCCTCGCAGGCTAGTCTTTGCTGGAAGTGCCTTTGGTAGGCAACCCAGGCTGTTGGGAGCACAGCGCACTGATTTCCTTCCTGCTTTTAGGAAAGAGGAGCTGCTTTGCCCTTGCTGTGAATGCCAAGGCTGCAGTTACCTCCAGTGCCACGGTTGGAGCACGGCTGCAGAACTGGTTGTTCTCTGTTACACCAAACATTTGTCATCCAAACCTAAACAACAGTTGAAAATGTACCTGCCACACATGTGCGGGTCAGGGCCAAGGATTCTCAACGCCCCCATGATGAGTTCATCCGGAGAGTCCCCACGTTGCAAAGGCAATGTTCTGCTGGGGCTTGTTTCCTGCTGGGAAATTTTGCAGAGACCCAGAATTAAAGGTGCTGTTTGCTGCCTTGGCCGGGTACCCACCTTGGCACTGGTTCACCCCACTCCTGCTGCTGGGAAAGGGGTGAGGTGGCTGGGGAGGGAAAGGCTTTCGGAGTAGGAAAAAGTTTGGTGGCTCTTTCCATATTTTTCCATATTTTTGATGTGACAGGCTTCAGTTCTTGCTCCACTTGATGTTGCATAGCCGGGGTAGGGAGAGCTGGGGAAAAGCAAGCAAGGTTGTGAGGCAGAGAAGCGAGGCAGGGCTGGGGAAGAGAAGAGACTGACTTCTTGCTCAGGAGAGAGTTGTCACTGCAGGATATGTGTCTCCCAGAAAGTGGGCCAGTGTACAGCACAGTTTTAGCCTTGCTCTGAAATCCACAGCAAGGGTTGGTTTGGATTTGCTTGGAGACAGGTAAAGGTGGGATTTCTCTCTTCGGAACAGTGTGTGCAGTAGGAGCCAGCTCCTTGAGCAAAACAGCTTGGGTGAAGATGTTCGTTGGCTCCCTGGCTATTTCAGTGCTGGCAAACCCAGACCACTCCTGTCTTTCCCAGTGTGCCTCCCTCGGTATCAACAAATGCGCTGGAAATCTGTGACACGTGGAGTTCAGGCAGCACCAGAGCCCTTTCCACACCAGAGTTGCCTCCTTCAGATGCCATCGAGTGAGGCAGAGCTGAGAGAGGGATGTGGGCCAGAAGCACTGGGGTTGCAGGGAGAAGAAGTGACCCTCTCTGGGCACCCGAGCCCAGGGTGTTGAGGGTGGCAGCTCAGGGCAGTTGCTCTTGCAGGGAGCAGTGTCAGCAGGGCTGCTGGAATGGCTGATAAAGGTCTGGCTTTGCAGTTTAATGTACCCATCCAGGCAGCTTCCTTCCGCCCCTTACCAATGAGCTCTTTCCATGATGATTTTGGCAGGAATCTTTACCAGGGGTTACACGAATCAGTAAGCACACAGAGATAGGCAGATATTTAGATGAGCTGAGCTGCAGCCCTGGGTCACTTGCCCGCTGGTGTGATGGGAGCAAGGCTGGAGCTGGAGGCAGTACAAGAAGGTGCTTTGAGGGCAATACAGCAGCTGGTAACCCTGTGTGCTCCGAGCTTGCTCCTGGTGTCTGCCTTGGGTCGGAGCAGGGAGTAGGTGCTTGTCTCAGTGCCCAAAAGCTGTTCATTTGCTCCACTGGTGCATTGTCATGACACAAATTTAGTCCTTCCCCTCCTGGGTGCTGGGAACATGGAAACGGAGAACTACTTAAAACCTTTGTCCGAATTCATCGCTGAACAGGGTCACTGAATCCAGGAGCCCTTTGTATACTGTGGAAGTGGCACCCTGGGACCTGAGCCCACTTGGGAGGGAGCTTATCTCTGCCTGGCCTCTGTGGGGGCAGCTGGGCCCTGGACTTTGGAGGCAGAGCGAGGGACCTGCAGCTCTTTGGGATCGGTCGGGAGCATGGGGCTGTTTGCTGGGAGCAGTGAGAGCTGTGAATCTCTTGTACTTAACAGCCATGAGGAGCTAAAAGAGTTGGATGTCCGAAGGCTAATTTTAAATAGGCGGATCAGAAGGATTAATTGGTTCCTCAGCATGTTCTCATTTTATAAAAGTTGCCTCCAACCTGGGAAGTACTGCGCTGTTTTTAATCTCCTGCCTGTAGAGGTTTTCAGCCCGAGTGCAAAACACTGCTATCCCTGTTTGCTTTTTCCAGCCTGAATGCTGATTGTTCAAAGTGAGTTAAAAGTAATTCCACAGCTGAAGAATATGCCAGGGTCAGCTATCAGTTCTAGTCTACTCATCCTTGGGCCTTGCGCAGTATGGGAGCTCGCAGCAGAAGAGCTCAGCTGGAAGGCAGCTGGACTAGAAGTAGCTGGGATTGTGGGTCGTTCTGGTGGTGCCAATGTCTCCGTGGGGAATTCTCCCCATTAAAGCTGTCAAAAAATAATGATCCCATGGCAATTTCATAAGCATTTTTTGGTGTCTCTTCCCAAACCGCCTTCATGTCCTGCTCTTGTGAGCTTTCAGTCAACAAATGCACCCAGCAAACTCCTTTCTCCTGTCCTGGGGAGGGAAATGCATCCCAGATTGCAGCTGTTCTTTCAGCTGCCCAGATGTGCACTGAATTGCATACCCTTTTCTCTTCTGAACGTGGAAGAGAAAGCAGGGAATAAATAGTGGACTGTATGAGCTAGTCTGCAGAAGAACTCAGCACACACACTGCTTAGATTGTAAGAAGGAGAAAGGCTCCCTTCTTCTTGGCGCAGGGTGAGGTTTGGAAGAAGCTGAGCTTATGAGCCGTGGAATAGGAGTAGCTCAGGAGGCCGGGAGGAGAGGGATGATCTTAGCAGCTTGGCATAGCTTCTGCTTGCTGGTCCCTAGCCACCAATATCTGTCCAGCTCTCTGTGGAGGGCATTGTTAAGAGCAATGGCTGTGGGTGGGTGCCAAAAGGCAGTAATTGCTCTTCATACTGAGAAGGAGGCACCGTTTTGATCCATCTGCTTAGCCCTTGTAGTGGCTTGGTCTGACACCAAGACAGGGGATGGCAGACTACAACAGTGTATAGATGCCCCTGAAGCTAGAAGCCAGATAAATTCATACCTGCAGAGAAATCAGTGCTGACTTATGGCAGAATAGGTTTTGTGAGTCTTTGTGGAGGTAACTGGAACGGGTTTCCGGGCTGGATCTGGGCATGGGCTAAAATCCACATCAGAAGCTCCCTATATAAACTGCCAAAATTATTGACCCAGGCAGAAAAGAAGGTCAGCTGATGCTGATGGGTTCCTTCTGGCTCTAACAGTTTGACTTTCATTTCTCTTCCACATGCTGTTGGGTTCAGAAATGAATAATTTGTGCCCTAGGATACCAGTTACCCATAAGCAAGTAGCAGAGGAAATTTGGGACCTCTCACCTTAAGTAACTCACAGAGATCATGGCAAAGTGATGCTTGTTCACTGAACAAAACAAGGCTCTTTGGAGGCTTGCTTCCCTTGGTAAAGGACAGACCCCCTCAGCTGTTGTTTGGGGAAGCCATGGATGTGGGGTGACCTGGCAGACATTTGTCTTTGCCACAGTGGGATTGTGAAACCCCTTACTTCTTTACAGACACCAGTTATTACACTGCAGGATTTTGAGTGGGATTGAACCCGGGACTACACCCCTGTGCTCAGGCAGCAGAAGTACGAGACCTTTGACTTTGTTCTTTTGGCTGGAGCCTTTCCCTTTGACCCTGACTTCTCGGTTCACCTTACCAGTGCCAGATATCTGTGACTCTCACTCTGTCTATCTCTTTGTCAGGAGGTGAAGATCTTCCGTGCCTTAATCCTAGGGGAGCTGGAGAGGGGCCAGAGCCAGTTCCAAGCGCTCTGCTTCGTCACGCGGCTTCACCGCAACGAGATCATCCCCAGCGAGTCCATGGCAAAGCTGCGGCAGGTAAGAGGCACCCTTCAGTGCCAGCTCCATCCTCCAGTCCACCTGGAGTTTCTTAGAGCTGTCCTGCTTGGATTACCCTTCCCAGGCAGCCGCCCAATTCTTCAGCTATTAGACCCACCTTTGGCCACCCCTCCCGCTTGAAGGACTCAATATTAACCTAAGTTCATCATTAGCATTGATCTTGATCTACTCATATACTAGCAGGAGGCCTGATTTAGTTCAGCCTAGTCTATATCCTTAATATGGACTGGGGGACTTGACAGGGACTATCGGTAGGTGATGGTGTCAAGGGTTAGCCATTCAAGTCTTCATTATTTCATCCTCTGCAGAAAAATCCCAGGACGGTGCGGCAGGCTGAGGAGGTGCGGGGCCTGGAGCATCTCAGCATGGATGTAGCTGTCAACTTCAGCAAGGGGGCCCAGCTGAGCTCTCACATCCACAATGTCTGTGCAGAGGCCAAAGAAGCAATCTACACCCGAGAAGAAGATGTCAAATTTTGGCTGGAGAAAGGTAAGTCTCCTTTGGTTTTGCTGGAACTGCTCCTGTCAGCAAGTTGGCACTGTGCTGTGATCTCTCGTGCCAGGTTTCTGGTGATCAGCACAGATTGTTTTGGCTTCTTTTGCCGTCCTTCCAGTGGAGAAGGCGTGTGAGTCGCTTGCTTGCACATCCCATTGCACTAGGCTGTTAGCAGATCTGCCTGCTCTTGGTGGTGCTCTCCTAGCGAACCTAATTAGGCAGGTATTTTCAAAGTAACCTTTCAACTGTTCCATCACCCAGAAGAAATGCGTTCTTTACATGCTTTGCGTATCTTCTGCCTTACTTGCCCCAGAGCCCTTTCTTCTCCCCTGGTTCCTATTCAGACCTGTGTCCAAATGCCAGCCTGCCTAACCTCATCCTGCTCGACTGTCCCGGAGAACGTGCAGAGAGAGCAACACTTGCTTTGCTGGCTCCTTCCTTTGCCCTCACCTTTCAGCAGCACCCTGAGCAAATGTCTCTGTTTTCTCTCCCAGGAGTGGATGGCTCCATGTTCGAGGTCCTGCCACAGACATCTGATCTCCCTGACCTGCAGCGCTGCAAGCTGTGTGCAGACCGCTGGAAGCCCTGCATTTGCAGCTACTCGCTGAGCATCGAGTGGTACCCGTGCATGCTGAAGTACTGCAAGAGTCGTGACGCCGGGGGCAAGGTTTCTTCGTACAAATGCGGCATCCGCAGCTGCCAGAAGGGCTACACCTTTGATTACTACGTGCCACAGAAGCAGCTATGTCTCTGGGATGAGGAGACCTAACGGGGCCAGGCCAGACCTTCTCAAGGGGCAGCTCGTCTGCCTCCTGCCACCATTTATGATGCTAAAGGGCCTCCTGGAGCTGGCTGCTCCAAAGAAGGAATACAGTTCACAGCGGTGCCTTGTACCAGGAGAGCTCTGTGTGTGTGCCTTTCCTTCTGGCCCCCTGCGACTCCCTCCTCACCTGATGCTCTCATACTGTGATAAGCAGGCTCAGCTCACTGTGTGGTGATGCTCTCCTGCCAGCTGCCAGGCGATCCAGCTTCCTGGAGGAAGCAGGAGACACAGGTTTCTGGGGTGGAGGAGTGTGTTTTGTCCTGCTCTGGAGTTAGCAGATGTGAAAGGGGGCAGCTCTGATCAGTTATCAGCCTCAAGCATCCTGATGAGTGGGCAGGGCAGGGAAAGAAATGGTCTCGATGACCTGGGTTGTCTTAAACATCTCCGCTACCGAAGAAGCCCCCTTCACTGACTTCACCACCTCCTGGTGACACAACAGCATTTTCCAGTGGGAAACCAGCTGATTTATGGGACCCTGAACAAGGAAGGTACGAAGCCTACCCAAGGCAAGAGCCTGCCCGTAGCTTTTTCTAGTGTCCTACTGGCTGTTACATCTTTCCTGTGGCTAGAAGATACGAGGGGATCTAACCCAGCAACGACTTTTGCCCCTAAAGGGCTGGTAATTAGGGCTCTAATTAATCCCTCTTTAGACTAGTGAAGGCTCAACTTTTTGTGTTGGGCCTGACACTCTCCCACTAAGAAGGAAACATCTAGAGACTTGTGACTACCATCATCCTGCTGTGGGTTCACACTGTCGCTTTGAAGAAGACAACATTCTACATCTGCGTCCAGTTGTATCTCCTACTCTGCCAGCTATTCACAAGAAGCTCTTAGATGATTGTACTGCTTTGCTGTGCCTTGGTTTCACCTATATGTAAAACGGGGACAACGCTGAAGCTGACCTTGGCGCTGGTATTGACCTGGAGGGCATCAGACAACAAGCACTGCAGGAGTGCTGCCTGCTTCCCGTGTCCTCTTCCACTCAAGTTAGAACAAGCAGGGAGGGGAGAGAGGCTGCTGAGGTCATTGTGAACCCCTGTACCTCCTCGTGAAAAGCCTTCACGATGTGCCTTTTTGCCTAAAATACAGGAATTTTTGACAAAAAAGAATTTGCTCGCCATTATTTTTGTATTGATCATTTCAGGAGGGAGAAAGGAAAGGTATTTTAATATTGCAACACGAAGTAAAACACACTTGAAATGATTTTTTAAAAAACAAATTATTTATCATTTTTAAGGTGAAATAAACTGATTTTTTTAAAGCATCCTTGGCCTAAAAGATTCTCTGTGTGTCAGAATCTGTGCGTGAGCCAGTTATCTGGGTTCTTGATTAATAGTCATTCCCTTAGGGGTAAGTCCCAAGCCTGCACCTAGGTCATAGGTCACTGAAGGCCCATGGATGGGGGGGAGCATGACCATAGCTCTTACCAGTGTGGCCCAGTTTCAATCACACCCAGCCCCTCAGCATGGAGATGGCTTTGACTCACCTCAAGCAACTGTGGAAGCTTTGAACCCAAGCTCTGGTGAAGTAACAGACCAGTGCTAGAGGCAGGTCCTGGGGTTAGGCAGGTGGGTTCCTGGTCTCCTCTGAGCAACAGGGGGGTCCTGTGAAGGGATGTTATGCAGATGTGGCTGAAGGCTTGTCCTGGGTCCAGCAGCCTCAATAAAGCATTCTTTGTTTATTCCTCGCCAGCTATAGCTGCAGGGAGATGAGGGTGGCAGAGTTTTAGGCCAGCTTAGAGCGCTTGGCTGCTCGAGGGTGAAATGTGGAGTTCTGATTCCCCCTAGTGTGGTGCAGAGAGGGGACAGGGACTTCTGCAACCCCAGCCCTTCACTGGAGCCACGGAAACATGCTTTTTTACTTGCATGGTCAGCACCCAGGGGTGTCTTCTCTGCTCACAGCCCACCTCACCCCGCAGCTGGATTTAACTCCAGCAAGCAAGGACAAAGGTCCACAGGGTCCTGCTGCGGTAGGAGCCAAAGCAGCAGAGGGGAGAGGACTGCAGGGCAGCTGCGTGCCTTTCTGCTGGGAGCCTGACACAGCCCATTTCCACTGTTCCCTCCTGCACAGGTCTGCGGGGAGGGGACAGGAGCTCACTCTGGGAGCATTAAGCTTGAATGAGTTTGTTTAGTAGCAGTGGGCTGTGGGCTGCCTGGAGCAGCACGGAGCTGAGGTGTTCCCAGGACACCTCGGGAAAGCAGCCTGGTGCTCAGCAGCACCAAACCATCACCTTGGCTCAGTGGGGGAGCAGGGGATGTTGTTATGACCTAGACCCGTGTTCAGCAGAGCACACCAGGGGGGTGTTTTGAGCTCCTCTGTGCAGCAGGACCGGCGCTGTGTCGTGGGAGGACACGAGCTGTAAATCCCTGCGGGCAGTACACACCGACCTCAACTCGATGGTCATTTCTGGATTTGCGAGCCCTCCGATGGAGCTGGGCTTCGAGGGGAGGTGAGCAAGCGAGGCACGGCCCTTGGCCCTGCTGCAGCCCACCCAGCTCCCCAGAGCGTGGGAGGCAGGTGGTGCCTCTGCTTCCCCCACGCTAATGCCATTTGCCTGCCCCGAGGCTCCCGCGGCTTCCAAAGGGTCCGAAAGGTTCCCCCAGCGGTGTCGGGGGGCTGGGGAATCGCGGGGAACGCCGACTGATTGCGCTGTGAGCCGGGAAACCCAGCGCCGTCTGGTCCGGGGATGGGGGGTCCTGCCCGGGGCAGCCCGGTCCGGGGATGGGGGGGGTCCTGCCCCGGGCAGCCCGGTCCGGGGAGGGGGGGGCCTGCCCCGGGCAGCCCGGTGGACCCGGCCCGCGGTGCATATTTCCCGTTCTCCACAAGTGGGTGCTGGCGGAGCACGGCTCTGCTCTGCAGAGGGGAAGAGTGTCCGGGCGGGGAAGTCCACGCAGGGTCTTCTCCGAGCCTGGGCGGGCAGTGGAGGAGATGCGCAGCAGCGGGAGGTGGGGATGTGCGTGGTCCACACCCCAGATTACAGCATGCTGATCCCTGCAAAATCCCTGCATCCCAATCCCTGCAAGGTCTCGCTGTCTCCCCAGCCTTGCTAGAGGAGAACTGCACTGCAGTGCATTTGCTTTTCCAAATCCTTCTTCTTGATGCACTTCAATAACACCCTCAAAAAGCAGCTGTGGCAGGTGGAGACAGGAGACCTTCCTGGCACAGGAAGGTGCAGTTGGCCAGGAGCACTGGTATAAATCCTTGCTGCTAGGAACAAAAGCACTGGGGGATTTTGCAACATCTTTCTGCAGCTTGTGCTTTCAGGGCCTGTCCAAAGGCCATACTCCATAAATCAAGTGCTACCTGCAGAGCTTATCTTCCTCCAAGAGAGGAATAAAGATTGGCGGCAGGAGTGGAGGAACACATGCATACAATGAGGCTGGATCATTTATTGATGACCGTGGAGAAAGAAAAAAAGAGCAGCATATCTGCTGGCATCTAGGAATGATCATTTCAGGACAGTTAAAGCAAATCTGCTTTTGCCCGGAGGAGGTGGTTTTATTCACAACAGAAAGCAGTGATAATGCTGTGAACCTGCCTTCATTTTTGTCTCTCTGGGTAGCAGAGGTGTTTCAGGTAGCTTAATAAGGAGAGTGCTGTCTCTCGTGCCTGCAGAGCACATCACTGACCCCAGGGGTACCAAGGAAAGGGCTTTGCTCCCACAGCTGTTTGGGGAGAGAAGCGCCGAAATACTTAGGTTTTTTCCTTGCTGTTTCACCGGCCACAAAATAACGGCCAGGAAAAGCTGGTCCTCCCCAGCTTCAGAGCGGGACCGGTGGCTGCAGGGTTCCCGGTTTACTTGGCAGGGCCAGGAGAGGGCACTGCGGCCCTGCC
>JANHFX010001763.1:0-38400 GCA_027560015.1 Chloroceryle amazona | reverse complement strand
GGATCTTTAGTATAAGCAGCTCCTGGGCAGAATAATATTCCAGCTGATATGAAAATTGCCCACAAAACACACAAAAAAAAACCCCAAAAAACACACAAAAAAAAACCCCACAAAACACACAAAAAAAACCCCACAAAACACAAAAAAACCCCACAAAACACAAAAAAACACAACACAAAAAAACACACAAAAAAACACACAAAACAAAAAAAAAAACACACAAAAAAAACCCCACAAAACAAAAAAAAAAAACAAAACAAAACAAAAAAACAACAAAAGCTTTTAAAGCAAAATGAAAGGAAACCATGACACATCTAATCTCAAATCCTTGCTGTTATGCAAACCCTATCCAATTAGCATCCTTGCTTTCCTGCTCACATGCATCTAGTCTAATGCAGATGACAATAAATCTCCTATTGCAGAACCAAGTGATACATGGGCGTGTTCCTTCCTCATAACTGACATCCCAACTTACCAGTTTTCGTTTCCACTATAAAACTGGTGAAAACAGAGTGGAAGTAGACCAGCACAGGCAGTAGCTTCACGGATCTTTCAGAGATCTCTTTCAGTGGTACTTGATCTGCAATACTTCCACAGCTACTCCCTGCCTTACCAGGAAAGGTTCCTCTTTACATAGCGGTCAGATTCACATGGCCTTCACCATTTCTGAATAACCTCTGAATCCAGTAGGACTACTTGGAGGGTGCACTGAAACTTGTTGTGAGTAAAAACAAAGAACTCCACAATTAAAGGTGAAACTGCTTATTTGCTCAAAGGAAGAATAATTCAACAATAGTTCCTTCTGTGATCCATCTACTTAGAAACTGCATTCGGTGGATTTTTAATCAGGACAGCAAGAAGAAAACATGACAAGATAAGTGGGAAATGCAAGACCCTATAACTCTGCAGCTCCCATATTGAAGCCGAGTACAAATGCATGCATACCTTATAACTGCTTTACCCAACCGACACACACCCAACAATCCATTTCATTAGAACACATATATACTCTTTATCATAAGGAAATACTTTGATTTCAGCCTGAGGGAAATTCCAGCTCTCTGAGGTCAATGAGATGCTCTCCATGGATTCAAGCAGAACCATGCTGCCCTCCATTTACAGATGTAAATGGAAGTACAGGCTTGATCACCATTATCCTGCTATCTGTGCTCTAGAAACATAAAATACTTGGCATTGTGTTCATTCACCACGCAGACTGACCCAATTTCTTTCTCTGTGGCATTGCTTGCAGCTATGTGTCCTCTCCTATACAGGGTCTCTGCCACAACAGTAACATACTGAGGTCCCTGAGGAGCATCCTTCAACATAAGAGTGAATGGATGATGCTGCCACAGTGCTAGGTAAAGTTACTTGGAGTTGGAGCAAAGCAAAGCTTCATTAAAGCCTCTTCCAGTCCATGGGATATTTTCAAAAGCAGCTCATGACTGAAGAGGAGAGCTGACAACATACTAACACAAGCCAAGAATATCCATCTAAAAACCCAGGTTTGTACTCTACCTTCAGGAGCAGGTTTGCAGCACACCTAGTGACACATGCTGCTGAAACAGTCTCGGGGATACTTTTGCCACCTCTCTGCCTTTGGCAGAACTTCTCTGGTGCAACATCCCAACAGCTTATCAACAGATAGTGGAGTTCAGCTCATTTTCCTGCATGTCAGTTGGCACTGCAAGGCTCAGGAGGATTCAGAGCTTACAGCAGGATCCATTTATTTCATTTACGTTTCCATCTACTCCCACAACTAATATTGAAGAGATCTATCTTATCACAAGAGGCAGCATATAGTAGTCACTAGACAGCAAACAAAACACTTAATGTATACAGTAAGAAGACCTAGGGGTGAAGTAGTAGTGTTGGGACCACAAACACTTCAAGGAAAAGAAAAGTGTTTTAATATGGCATTAGCAGAGAAAGAAGCTAGCTAGGAAAATAAATTTAAAAAAACCCAAGTACTTTATGGTGGAGTTACAGTTGTAAAAAGGTTTAAAACTAGAGGCATTAACATCCCAAATAATGCCTTAAGATGACAATATATGGGGAAAGAAAAGAAGGACAAAACAGCAGAGATGTTCTACATTTAGGAAAGCTACATCAAGTTCTGGTCACTCTGTCTGCACAGACTTCAACTATATGCTGGAGGGGAGGAGAACGAGGGTCAACATATTAAATGGCTAATGAGTGCAATTGACTCTGCTAGTTTCAAGAATTCCTGCATGCCAAGTTCAGTCATGTAGAAACAGCCATGGTTAGAAGATGGGAGGATTAAAGAGATTTAATTTATCCAGCTTCTCCCTCTCAGCCAAGACAGAAAAAATTAGATGTGTAATGTCTTCTGGCAGGAGTAGACAGTACATTGCCTTACACTCATTACTCCACATGGTAAAGAGAATTTCCCGTGTGCCTTTATAGAGGAAAGACCTCCCCAAAACAAACCACAGCACTTTCGAAACATGGAAAAGCAGTGCTCCCCTGGCTGCTGCATTAGAGACTAGAGCAAGGTCCAGTCTACAGCAAGCCCCACACTGAAGAATGATCTACGCTCCTGTCTTGCCATGACATGGTCAAGACCTGCTTTGACCCCCACGGCACTGACAGAGCCACGCTGGGCTGCAATCCACTGCCTGAACCCCAGTGACAGCTTTCAACCTTAAACATCGATTCAGCAGAATACAGGACATGGCTTCATCCATCCTACACTGCTAAAAGCAAGCAAGTTTTAACAGCATAATAGCTGGCCATCACATACACACCTAGCTTTTAACCTGAAAAAATATACACACACAGAAACACATCCTTGTACTTTTTACTCCTTTGAGTTATAATACAGTAGGGATGCTAAACAACAAAAAAAAGACTTCCGTTGACATCACACACACACTCCTTACAACAGAAAACTTGAAAAGGATTCAAAGTTTAGAGCAGAGACAATTTATTGGGTTAGTCTATTCCCTTTGCTAGTACTGAGAAGATTTTTACTTTAATGGGTTTTCTTCATTTTAGAAACAGAGTAAAACTCTATACTTTATCCTCCAGAAAAGGTGTTGTCATGTAATAAACACAGATTGGAAAGTGGCTTTATGGCACTACTGTGACTAGGACACTGTAGCTAAAGCAATGTATGAACAAACAAACCCATTTAGATCAAAAACTGATCTAAATGTAGGTCTCCAAGAGTAGGTGACTACAGATACTTGGGGAAAAACTATACTAATACCATTTTAATATAGCGTACACTGGCACACTGTCTCAATTTCTGGTAAAAACTAATTAAATTTACAGACCCTGCACCAGCTGTTTCAGTTGGACCTCTGTGCTTGCTAACTATCAATGGATCTATCCTTTATGCCTATCTAAAACAGTTTTTAAGACTCCTAAATTCTCGGCTTTTACAACATGTAGCTATGAGTTCCACCACACCTTTTTTTTTTTTACTTTTTTTTTTTTTTAAACATTTCAGTTGTTTCAAGTCAACCGTCCCAAAAATGCCACTGTTTGCACCCAAGTTTAGAGAAAAAAAAAAAGAAAAAAGGTAATCACTCCCTTCTCCAAGCTACTCATTGCTACACAAATGCTTACTGTAATCTCCTCTGGTTGTCTCTTTTCCCAAGCCCAAGAACCTTCACATAAATATTCGAGCCATCTGTGCCTCCGATCATTCTCACTGCCCTGCTGCTGTACTTCTACACCTTTCACTTCATGGGGCAACCAGAATCTCATACAGGACACAAGATAAAGGAACCCAATGGACTCAGATGGCAGAATAACATTTTCCTCCTATTGTCTGTTCCTTTCCTAATCTTTCAGCTTTTAAATCCTGTTAAGCACAGGGACGATATTTTCAGGTCAACCACTGTCCTCACTGGTAGTTCAAAACATATACAATATACATTTACTACATTACTCTAGCACAGTTGGACGTGTGGCCCTTCCTTCCCTCTCACGTTCACTACCCTGAAAGTTCCTACTTTCATACTGACAAAGCACTTGGTGTTGTGAGAACCCAACCTCTTCTGAAGAGTTTGAAATAATTTTTCAAAACTATTCCAAATAATTTTCTATCACTGAACTTTGTTATCTTGCAGTCCACCTCCCTTTACCAGATACCTCAATCAGCTCAAATCCCAACACAGGTCTCGGCAGCAGACTTCTTCCCACTGCAAACACTGAGCTATCCTTTATTCTTCATTTTTCTAACAGTAAGCCCACAAGGGCATCTCCACTAATTACATAAGGATTTAGTTACTTTAAGAAATGAAAAGCTTTTCTTAAAATCCCGAGTACACTATCAGCTGGATCAGCCACATCTATGAAATTGCTGATTACTTCAGAAAAATCCTTTTACAGTTCTTCAGAGCTGTGTCCATCATTCTCCAAAATGTCATACATACATTAGTATGTCTACTGGATGCCTGGAAAGAAGATCCATGTTTTATTGCCACAAGCTTGCTGAATGATGTGAAACAAATCCTTTAATCTCCCTGTTCTTCGGTGTGTCCACCTGTCCGTAAAATGAGTATGATACCCTATGTAATTGTCTTGCTCTGCTGCTCACTGTTTGTAATGTACTGGGAGATTCCTGACAAATACAGCTGAGAGAGAAAGAAAGGTCACTGTCTCCACAGAAGAAAACATGGAGAAGTGGTGTAGAGGAAGAAAGACAGAAAATACTCAGGAAACTGTGAGTAGCAGCATAAGTAAACACTCAGCAGAGTTATTTGACCACTGCCTAGCATTGATGCACTGTCTAACCTGTAAATTACTAGCAACCGGTTTCACAGGGGCAGTTAAATTAAGAAAGACTAGCACTCCTAGAGTAAGAGAGCTTCAAAATCCTTCTTTCACCTGCACTGGAATCCCACATCCCTGTCCGCAGGAGATGCTTCCTTCACCCAGCAGGCAGGGCAAAAGGGAGCAGGGAAATGCTCATCACAAAACAGGAACTGAAGAGATAAAAAGTATGGCTCCTGTTGTGCTATGATTGCCTCTCAGCCCAACACTCTCTGGGGTCTGCAGGTACTTTCCAGATGATCCGATCTGTAAGGAAGAGTCATAGCACTAGTTCCTGGTTGCAGCACTTCAAGGAGGGCAGGAAAGATATGTCACACATTGTCCAAACCACACAGATTTAGGCAACTAACAAGTCTCCCTTGCCTAACCACACACCAAATGGGGGGGTGGAAATCACCAGGTGCATTTCTTCACAAAGTACAGAAGGAGCTTCAGGCACTTGCTGACTAGGCCTGGTACCTAACATTGGCCTTCCTAGTGCCAGGCAAGATTTCTACTGCAGGAAATGGAAGATACACAGTTCTGCTCTACCCACCTCTGGCAAATCTTACATAGTGACCCCCAAGTGCTGGCCAAATGGACGATTCAAGCCAAGGTGTGCTTCCAAGATAGTACCTCCATCAGCTACTCCACAATGCTGGCTATAAAAAGAAGGTCCAGAGCAAGCGTGCTTAGGAGCAGCCACTCTGATGGACTCAGGTTCATGTAGCATTTCACACAGGCCTTCCTCCATGCCATGCCAAACCCCTGAACAAGCCAGAAATGGGAAGTAAATATAATAACTTCAGCTTGGTGCGGTGTCATGAAAGCTCCACAAAACTCAACGATGGTGCAGAGCCTGCGTTTGCTAGAGGAGGAACAGAAATGAAAACTGGGCATCAGAGTTGGACAGAAGTCACTTCTGGAAGCCAAGTCATCATAGGGCTCCAGCCTCTCATGAGGATACTCACAGTGCTTTCACCCAGGCATTGCAGAGGAAGGCTGCACAATTTCAGCCTTGCTGTGCTTTTAGTCCACCATTTCCACAGTCATCAGGATCTACGCATTTGTTTCATGCTTCATGTCCTCTCCTTCTAATGCCCTCACAGAACATTGCTTTCTGTTGCTTTCTGTCAAGGTTTGCAGGAGAAGGAAGGTAGCTTTATTCCTGCTGCACTCAGGCATATCCACAGGAACTGTGGTTCCATAATCCGATAAAAGATAAGGCTACTCAGCTCCCTTTAAAGTTTATGAACACACAAACTAATAACCTCAGAGAACTCCTTATCAAAATGCAGTATCAGCTAACACTTCTAGTTATACTGGCATTAGTAGAACCTTGTAATCAAAACAAGAAAATCCCTATTTGTTATCATCCTGCAAGTTAACTCACAATCTATATTACAGGTCAAAGTGGGTTCAATCTTTTCAATAATACACAATTTTCCTGGACCTGGGGTAGGCAGACACATACACACACAAAAACCTATTGGTCATTCTGGCAGCTGTTTATGAAGATTAACCCCCTCCCTTTTATGCCTCCAGCATGAAAAAGTACCAACACCTGGTTTTAATCCACAAATGTCTCCCCCATATGTAGGAAACCCAAAAGAAAAACAATCAAATATTTAAATTTACCTTTAATGTGACTGCTCTGTTATATTCAGTATGAAATGCACCATCCCTGTTGAACAAGGAGTGGGGAACAGGGTTAACTAACAGTAATGTTGCTGGAAATCATACAGGTGCTCTTCATCACTTCTCACTAAGCAGAAAAACATTATCCTGCTGAAAACCTAGAACTAAGTAGGATTTACAATATAGTAATTTAAGGGGGGGGAAAGAAGTAAGGAAAAAGAGAGGGTGCAAAACAAAGTGTTAAGCAAACAGGCTTCTAGTAAGTAAATAATTTTCTCACAGACACTCTAACAAGAATATTTACTAAGGCATGATCTTTGGAGATGGAGATGCAGCTGGCTGGTGTCTCTTACACTTAACAGTCCTCCCACTCCTATTATTTGGAAAATCTCTTGCTGTCTCACTACTTTTGCCTTTCTCCACTTACTTTACCACTACTATCTCAAATCAGAAAAACAAGCACAGAGAAGTGAAGCAACTTGCCCAAGGCACATGCCAACAGGCATATGACAGAAATTAAAGAGAGCTCAAATCTCAGGCACCAGCCCTGTGCACTGGGCAATGTTACTCCACTGGGCACCTCTGCCAGGTCCTGCTCATGCTTTCAGCATACTCTATTCAACAGCAGAATAAATTTATCTCAACTTCTGTCTCAACTTCTGTCACAACACATGCTTGCAAACTGAAGAAACAGCCATCAATTTCATATATCAAAGAATTAAAAAATAATACGTCCTCATGCTGTAGCAGTATGGAGAACAAATGGTCCTACCACAGGCATCAACAATTAGAAACTACAAATCCCAACCCAGCACTCACTTATAATGGAGTAATTCCACTCCTTTCTCCTTTGAATTAGGATCTACTTTCATCTTCTTGCATAATTTTCGGCTTTCAGTATCACTGCAAAAAACACATATTGGAGGAAAAATGGTTACAAAAAAGGAAATCAAATGCATTCAGTTCTGGAAACTCACTGCTGTGCTTCCTCATCAGCAATTAGTTGCAACTAACCGTAATTTGGAAGCTGTTCAACTAAGTTCGTGGGACAAGCATTGTGGAAAGCTGTATTAGCCAATTTAATTTCTCTGTTTGCTTGGTCAGAACACAGTGAACTGTGTTAAAAACACATTCCAAACCCAAGCACCAACCAGTAGAAAAGCGGCCCATACTAGTATGTCAGAGTACCTCAGAAGACCTTCTGTCCATGGGATTAACATAAAATTTAGCAAGTCAAGCTTTCAAGAAAACGGTGCTACTGTTAGGGTGGTGATCAAAGAACACTGTTGTGAAAGGATTAAAAGAGAAAGAGCAAGTCAGCTTTTATGTTTGGCAGAAGATAACTCAAACCCAAAAAGAAATATCTCCACTGTATCTCCAAGACCAAATCACAAGTGGCTAGCCTTATAAAAGTCCCACATAAAACAAAAACCAGCCCAAATTTTTGAGCCCCAAGTCCAGCAACCCCATTCACCCTAGGAATGAGGGATGTGTCCTGGAGCCCCACCTAGCAAGTGGAGATAAAGACCATCTGCCATAACTCCTGAGGAAGGAGGCATGTAACAGCAGACACCACCTGGAGGTGGTTTTCAAAGTGAACAGGAGTGAGTTGCATCCAGTACCAGATTAGGCTGATCCGAAGAAGAGAGAAGGGTCATGGGAGAAAATGGTATAAACATTTGCTTAGGTGGGCACATAAAGGGTGTTCATGGCCTAATTGCTGTCCCAAACAATATAGAAGTGAAGCTATAAGGATACTTGAAGCTGAAGTGAATATGAAGTCAGTTGAAGACCTGGGGAGATGAGTGAAACAGAACAACTACAAAGAAAAAAGGATGATTCACACTGACAAGACTATTCTTTGCACTGACAAACAGCAAGATTAAAAAGCTTGAAAACTTGTTCCCAGCAGAGAACAACTTGTACCTTTTACAGAGATAAATCAATTTAGAAAATGAAAACACTGAACTCCATCAAGTTTAAACTGATTAGACACACATTAGAGACATTGAGATGCAAGAGTTGAAGGGCCCCACCAAATTAAGTGCTGCTGCCAGCACTGGTGCTAATTCTCCCTGTGTTCCCCAGCTGCCTTCCTGCAAAGGTGAGGAATAACAAACAGTAGTAAGCTTGCAGCATGCTGCAGATGAGAGCACACCTTTGCGGAGAATTTCCAAATGCTTACTGTGGATGAAAATGAGGAGGAGTGTGCTATGAACACATGCATCAGAATCAGAGTATTATGCTGAAGACCAAAAGGAGCATTTTAAAGGAACTAACAAAGTATGCAACTACCTCACCTGTAATCCCAATGGTATAGAAGCAGGTCTATATAAGGTGGCTTAATTCATGTTAGTTCTGCATTTACAGATCATAGCCAAAACCAGTCATTGTAGCTCTGCAGGAGGTGGGAGATCTGAGCCATTTTCCTGTTGTCTGTTGTATCTCTGTTTTCCCCAGCCTGCAGTGGAAGGTGGAGCTAAAACATGTCATCCATTCATTGACTAATGTGACCATCTCTCCTTGTAACAAAACCAGATTACAAAACAAACAGCATTTTGCCAAAACTCCAAATCCAGGCTGTTTGGCAACATGAAGTTTGCACAATAAAGTCTGCAGCAACACCAAACCCAGAGGCCAGAAACATCCTGTCTTCTCTCACCTGTAGTCCTCCAACAGTCCTATGGGCTTAGCCTAAATGACTCAAAGGTCAGGGAGTCTCAGAAGGCAGAATCAGTTTCAGACCATCCTCCCATCTTCCCCAGACAGATCTAGAGGCACAGAGAAGCCCTTGTAGCCCTGCTGGAGGTAACTATCAGTTAACTGAAGTCAGCCTGCACCACACTAAACATTCGTAAATGCTCTTCTAGACACTCCCAAATGTTTCCAGGATACACATATATTTGTGGCCACCTTAGCTTTGCCAAGACAAATGTTAGGTGATATGAACAAGTGTAATGTTGAAGCCAATCACCAGCAACACTGAAACCTTGAGATGCACAATCGTTCTGACATCAGTAGAGGACTAAAATGGGTATCAAGACAATTCTGTTGCCAGTTCTGCCACCAGTTTGGTGCAACTTCAAACCATGACGGGGAACAAAGTGCAATTTTTCTGAGATGTACCTGTGAGCAGGCAGCTGGCAACTCCTATCACTCCAACTCCTACCAATTTATTTTCTGTTTGCATGAATTTCTATTAAAAATAAAAGAAAGTTGAGAACAGCTGTTTTATTGGAAGGAAACAGGATCTAAAACTGCCCTGCTTTCACGATTGCTCTGTTTGCAGAGATTCATGTAGCTGCCTGAATGTACATCCATTATCACAGGAAAAAAAAGCAGCAGTATGTCTCTTACCATTTAGTGGGCAGATTCTCTGCACTGCTGCATTGGGAGTTTAGTCTGTTTATGCAAACTATCTGCACTGATGCAAGGGATAGAAGAGGAGCAAATTCCCAGAATAGGAAGTGTCTAAATATGTCTCAGTAATTTTTTCATGCATGAGTGCAGCATTTTGCACATGTCAGACCCACCAGCTCAGCTGGTATACTAATCATTCTCTGGAAAAAGCAGAAAAGGATATGGACAGAGATGGACTCATTCTGCTTTCGCTTACAGACGGATAAAAAATAACCAGCAAAGAGCAACCTGCTCTGATATCGCTTGTTAATGACCATTATTCTTATTAAGAGTAAATATCAACACAGATGCAGTTTCTACTCCAAGATTTGTCTCTCTTGGATCTCAGCCAACAGCCTCTCTATGAAGATGAGCTCCTCAACTCTCAGATGGGAGAGGGTAATTAGGACTCTGGTTCTTGCAATTTAATTATACCACTTGAAGAGGCAGTGTAAGAGTTCGTTACAAAGATTAAAGAAAAAAAAAAAAAGGAAAGAAAGAAAAAAATATATCACAAGAAACCAAAACTTAACAAGACAGAAAACACCCCCAAAATGAGCACTCGACTACCCACACCAAGACACTCCAGACAGAGCACGATGCTAAGGAAACAGTGTTTTTAGGATAAGATCAGTAATGTGCCCCCAGCAGCCATCTTTGGCTGCTTCATGCCATTGTTGTCCAGGGCAATTCAAACCCCTGCAGGTCCCTGCTGTGCTGCTGCTGAAGAGCCCCCCCACTTTGCCTGCAGGAAGATCTAAATCATCCAGCTTTATCTCCATGGAAAATCATCTAAACCATCAACCTATTTGCAGTACCACAAAGGACCTAACCAGCAGCTATGTGGTAATATGGTCAAACCTTAAAGTGGCACAATGACACTGCTTTCTTCAACTCCCACAGGGGTGTTCCCTGTGCCTCACATTCCCCTGAAACCAGAGTTCCAAAATGCTCCTTTGCAGAGAAGTGAAGACTCCCTGTACACCTCCAGGGTCTCCTGCCAGCATCAGCATGCAGGAACAACAACTTTGCTCAGGCAGCCAGCTGTTACACACACCAAAGGGGGGCAAGAGGCTTGGGAAGGACATCTGACCTCCTTTAACTCACCACTAGTGGAGCCAGCACCTGAAGGGGACATGCCACAGGTATTCCTCAGATGTTCTGCCTGTGCAGAGCTGCCCACAGGCCTGGGAGCGCGTGGTCATAAGGATGGAGTAGCAGTGAGAGATACTGATGGCCATCTTCAGTGGCAGGAGCAACCCAGAGAAAGGGTTTTGCAGCAAATGCGTTAAGGTAATTTGGTGAGAGAAAGAACAAAGGGCAAAGCTAGACAGGAGGAACACAAAGTAACTCCTGGGAGTTTGACTGCAGCGCACTCACATCGGTTTCTAAAAACAAAACAAGACCAAGACGGATGGATCCGGAGTAAGAAATGGTGGACAGAGGTGGCAGTGCACAAGACTGTCCTTGGGGCGAATTCAAATATTGTCCTGGCAGGTCCTGAAGGCAGCAAGGTAAGGCTGAACATCCTCAGCACCATCCTCTCATGAGCACAAGTAAGTTCTTCTGCTGATCCCTATTTATCTTCCTTATTACATAATGCTGCCCAATGGTTTCTCATGAAGAAAGGAAAACAGCCCTACAACCACATCAGCCTCTGTGAGGCAAAGATCCTGAATGACTGTCAGATTAATCCCCTCTTAAGAAATGACAAAAGTGCCATGCAAAACAAACCTCTGCTTCCAGTTGCCGATGTAATAGCAGCCTGGGCATGCGTTGCATGGGCATGACACTTCGATGCCACAGTGCTGGCATCTACTAACACTGCGATGCAGGCTGGACACAGCCTTCTTTTTCATCCATACCTACAGTGTTTGCAGGCACAAGAGAAGCAATTAAAAACAATGACAGCACCAATTTAAATAACCAGGTCACTAAATCTGCCTGCACAAAAGCTATCTCACTCCTCTGTCAGCAGATCATGTAACCACAGGTGAACCACAGACCTCACAATCTGTAAATAGATCTTATCTCTTCTATCTGCACATCTTTGTCTGAAACAGCGTTCGACAATCCACAGAAATTGTGCTTCAGCAGTCCCTTATATCACAGTTGCACCTGTAGATCTCAACGCCATGGAGACTCTGCTTCATCAGTGGCTGTATAGACAAACACTGTCACCATCCCAGCAGCTGGAAGAGACAACACTGAGCAGGTAGGAAGAACAGGCTCTGAAAGCAGGGTGATATGGCAGAGTACAGACAGTCTACAAGCAAGCGTCCTAGCACTGGAAAAATGTTTTGGAAGGTACCAGTCAAAGCTGTCATCTTGTTACCAGTATGCTCTCGCGTTAATGTCTCTGTTGTTCAATTGCTTTCATTCTTTTATGCTATGGCTAAAACCATTGTGCAGAGACCAACCCGTTATAACTTCAGGGAAGTGCAACTGTGATTTCAGACCAGCCCTCAGAAGTGAATTATCAAAGGGGATTTCCCAGCCCAAAGTGCAACCTCTGCAGTGCTCTCTGGCTACCTTCCATAGAATACCCTCTCCAGACAATAGACTGATGAACATCCTGAGAAAGCATAGAGTTGAGATCCTGCCAAACAACTAATTGAGTTTGTGACCCCAAAAAAAACCAACAAAGGGGTGTCAATGCCAGAAATTTCCTCAAGCCACCTAAAAATAAAAGCCATATTTGCACTTGCAAACCTAAACTGAAAGAGGAAGTCATTAACAGTCAGTTGTAGTTAGATGTGCTCCTACAAGGTTTCAAAATCAAAACCGCAATTCATCAGCCACTGTTGGGGACAATATGGGATTTTGACTATGCTTCTTGCACTTACCAGTCCCACCCTCCACCAAGGACTGCGTGATGCATTTACACCACAGCAGTTTGTGTACTTTGTGGACCAAATGCAAACCAACCAACCCCTGCAAAGCTCTCCTCCTCCCAGACAGGGTATTGCCTCCCCAGCATTCTCACTTCTCCCGCCCAGACTGCGGTGGCAGCTGACTCAACTACGGCTGCTGACAGTAAGTCATATTTATAAGGCTCCTCATATTCTTTAAGGATCCCAGACCTTTCTGTATCACTCTCTTGAGACTGATTTGAAACCAGAGAAGTTAAAAAAAAAAATCAACAACAAAAAAACACAACAAAACAAAAAACAAAACAAACCACAAACATAAAAAAACAGCAACAACAACACTTCTCAAGCCATCAGTCTAGTTTAGAAGAGCACTTCTCCAAAGAGCTGTGCTCAGCAGCCACTGGATGGTAATGGCTTACGACTACTCCCAACAGAAAGCCCATACACAGCTTTCCAGGCAGACAAGCACTTGGATACAATGAGTGGGGTTTAAGAACCTGCAGACACCAAAATAGGAACAGGATGCTGGAGCGATGGACACAGAAGTAATCATCACAGGAACATAAAACACAAGACTTTGAAAAAAAGCAACATTTTGCCACCATTCTAGGTTCCTGATGGAAATTATCTTTCAGAGGAAACAACAATAGCAACAAGTTTAAATAGCACAGAACAAATGAGTGCTCAACGTGGCAGATGTAAAGCTTGAATCCTTTAAGGGATGGGAGAGCATGAAAATAAAAAACAGAAAATGTGCTGCTGGAAACAATTAAAGATTAGGATTTGCAAACTGACAAGACAGAGTCGCATCTGCATTTCGGACCCGATTTCTCCCCCTAGAATGCAGCAAAAATCCTCCCTGTGACCCACCGGGCAATTGCTGCCTTCTGCTCCAAATGCTTCCCTGGAACGTGCCAGGAATGCAAACAAAATAATCCATGTGCTGCAGGGACCCAGCACCACTCATCACCCAATACAAATGACTCCCTGTGCCCATTAGTCAATTAGAGAGGCCAGGAATCTATAGGAATTAGATTAAAAAGAAGTATTTTCCAAAAAATAAAACCCATGAGATTAATTCTCACTGCAAGCAGAAGCAAGTCAAAGAGCAGAAAAAAAAACAAGAAAAAAGGTGACAGGTACTATCAAGTAAAAACAATTAAAGGGAAAAATTGTAAGATCCAGCCCTGCAGGAAGTCAAGAAGTTATAATGAACAGTAATTTCCATGGAAATATAACTTACTAAGAGGCTCTCAACAGCCCACATACATGCACAGAAATATGGTGAACACATTCACAGGAGCTACCAAAGGCTTTGCAGGAACCTCTAGAAACACTGAACACTCAAACTCTCTCTGCAAAACAGCAGCTTTCCACATCAAACTTATCCAGATCTCCCCTAACTCACACAACAGCAGAATACTGTCCTACCTGGGACACAGGACAACCACCACCCCTGCCTTTGAGTTCACATGGATCTAAGATTATAAACCCACGAAAGCAGGCTTGGAATGTATCACCCATGGGCACACAGACATTGCAAGCACATTGTACTGTTCCCTTGGCACTTGTTTTATGACCTTTAGCTGAACCATGGGCCTGGAGAGGATGCTAGAAAATGTTTAAAATGTAGTACCAAATGCAGGAAAATTGAGGTAACTTTACATTTAATCTTAGCTCGCTTACTCTTCATTTTAGTCTGAAAAGTAATGTTGAAGATTCAGTTAATGAGCTATTCTAGGCAAAGCCTATGGAATACACACAGTTAGGATGAAACTGAGACATGAGTTCAAGCTTGTACACTCAAGCTGATTTTAGTTAAACACTCTGCATTTCTGAATTAATACACCAAACCAAATGGGTTGACATTAGAAACTGTGAGCTTACTTAAAGAAATTTTTTTTTCAGATTGGCATAGCACTTCCTGAATGGTCATCATTAACCATGCAGACAGGGTACACTAGAGAGAGAAGGAAGGCACTGAAAAAAATCTATGCTGCAAATGCACAGTTTGTCCCTATAAACTGCATCCACACAAGAATCCCACTGTCAGTATAACCACACTTGCACAATGTTCCTGATGGACCCCTGGTTCACAACCCCTGGGCCAGCTGGTACCTAACATGAAGTGCCATCCACTCCTGGGCTGCTGCTCCCCTTCACCTTCAAGGCAACTGTAGAAAAAGGCAAAAATCCCAGACACTGCAAATCTGCTCAGATGGAAAGGGTCACATCAGTGCAAGAGTAGCACTTCTTTCTTCCTTTTTTATTTCTCTCCATTAGATCTGGTCATTTTTATTAGCAATTTTAAAGCTTTTCATCATCTTTAAAATTCAACTACAATGAAGAAAGATGAGTAGACATTCTCTTAAATAAATCCTACTTTTGATCAGCTTTATAGGAGTGAAGGTAAAAACTAAAGAGCAAAATGATACATAATGCCATCTGTACCAACAGCCTGATTTCTGAAATTCCTCCCTGCTATTTCAAGGAATTAAATTAATTTATGATTATGTGTATGGGTAAAGCCATTCTGTCTCAAAGCATTAGGAAATTAGACATTTGGGAAGGAATATTTCATCTAAAAAACAGGTAAACATGGCAACTGGGGGAAATCCCAGAAAAGACAACTACTCATTAGATTGGACTATCTCATGAACTAACACACTATTTGATGCAGAGCCTCGAAAGGACTGCTTTACCAGCCAAACTATGGCCATTCCTTTATGCTAAGTGTCACGGGATTGCAACAGTAATTATTGGGGATGGGGACTATGAGAATGGCATACAGGATGTACAAAAGGGACTACAAAAAAATGACACACAAGAGCAGCAAAAGTGGGATTAAAACCAACCAAAAATTAGTCAAACATTTTAACCAGATGGCATTTCCTCTTCCTAGCAGTCTGATGTGCTAAAGCCAAGCACACGCACTATGACAGCAGATGGAAATCACGCAGCTTTGTTTATGTTTGAGCCTACAATAAAGAAAACCATGTGAGTTTGAGCAGAGAATCATCACCCAGAGCCAAAGAAATGGGTGCTTTTGGGAAAATACCAGTCCACAAATGGGCAAGAGTTATAGTCAATTAAAAATGAGACAATTCCGTAACAGGAAAATCCAGGAGTGTTCACTAAATCACATTCAGAATGGAAAACAAACACATTTTCTTGTCTTCAACAAAACCATTTTACTTTCTTTCCACCTCACCCAAAGAAGTTGCACTCTTACAAGTAACATCAGTCCATAGCCACCTCATGATCCATCACAAACCCACCCGAGGGGCTTCCTGGCCCTTGTGGCCAGGAAGGCCAATGGTATCCTGGGGTGCATTAAGAAGAGCATGTCCAGCAGATCAAGGGAGGTTCTGCTCCCCCTTTACTCTGCCCTAGTGAGACCTCACCTGGAGTACTGCATCCAGTTCTGGGCTCCCCAGTTCAAGAGAGATGAGGATCTGCTGGACAGAGTCCAACAGAGGGCTACAAGGATGGTTAAGGGACTGGAACACCTGCCTTATGAGGGGAGGCTGAGACACCTGGGGCTCTTTAGTCTGGAGAAGCCTGAGAGGGGATTTGATAAGTGTTTATAAATATGAGAGCTGAGTGTCAAGAGGAAAGGGACAGCCTCTTCTCACTCAGGCCTTGTGATAGGAAAAGGGGGAATGGATGTAAGCTGGAGCACAAGAGGTTCTACCTTAACATGAGGAGGAGCTTCTTTACTGTAAGGGTCACATAGCACTGGAATGGGCTCCCCAGAGAGGTTGTGGAGTCTCCTTCTCTGGAAATTTTCAAAACCCGCCTGGATGCGTTCCTGTGTGACCTGTGCTAGATTATATGGTCCTGCTCTGGCACGGGGGTTGGACTCAAAGATCTCCAAGGTCCTTTGCAACCCCTGACACCCTGTGATACCTGTGAAGAAGGCTAGAGGATAACCTTCTAATGATTATTCTTCAAAATAATTGTGGGGCATCACAAACTGGGACTGTAGCTTTTCCTGCTTTAAAGACAAGCAACAAAAAAATTTGTTTTTTGTTTTTTGTTTTTTTTTCACTCAAGCTGTAATTCCTTCTCATTGCATTCCCAGGTACATCACGTTGTACCTTTTACTTGCCACCATAAGAATCTTCCAGAAGTCGCTATTTTTCACAGAACTCTTCTGTTACTTGACAACCTACCTCCAGTTGTACTACACCTCCAAAGATGGACGTTTTGGGAGACGAGGGGGCATGCAGAGGTTTTGCAGCACACACACTGACCATCTATCTGCCTCCACAGCACACTCCAGCTCCACTGCACCCCAAGGTGCTCTTACAGTTAGGAGCAGCCAGGCTCTGAGATCACACAAAAGGACATGTTTTTGTTTTGTTTTTTTTTTTTCAGAGATCTGAAGTTTTCAACTCCCTATGAAGCCCTTCAGTTTTCAAAATTTTTATCAGCTTACTACTAAAAATAATTCAATAAGTAACCCAACCCGCATGCTTACATGCCCATCCCAATACCACCTGAGTGCACTAAATGAAGAGCACTCACTAGTGCTGCTGTAGCATTTTTCCATTCAAAGTTCTCCAGACTCTTCAGAAGCACTAATGAATTAGGCAATATTTACCCAGTTGCCTGAAAAACAGATACACCTTTTTTAACAGCATAAAGTAACAAGAAGTGAATTATTCACAGAGCCAGGAATAGAAGCTGGGACTCTCAACTCCTATTTTAATGTGGTGTCTCCCCAAACATGAGTACCAGCACACTTGCTCATAAAACAACAGATCCATCTCTCTGGGACAACCTGAAGATTTACTTATTTGCAAAGCTGTGCTCTATTCCTGATACCATGCATCTTAACAAGGCATGATTAATTCAATATTCTCGTCTCACACCACCATTCATTCAACATCAAATCCTTCAACCAGGACTTTCTAATTAAAACATGGAAAGGATAGAATAAAACATATTTTTGTCCCATCACTGGTGGGTCTTTTATTCACAACTGAAATAGGTTCACATTTAATTGTGTACAGTGTCATATATAGTATCTCATTAGACAAGGGCAAACAGTGGCCACTTCAATGCTTGCCGCAATTCTTGTGTTGCCCCTTCATCTCTAGAAGGTGTCTATCTGCCTGCACAAACCAATTGAAATCTTCCATAAGGAAGGGCCTTAAGTGCAACACTGCACACAAAGGCATTCCTGGGTGTGCTGCACTCAGCATGACCCTGCTTCAGTGCGGCACTTAACGCAAGCGAGCCTGACTGCGCAGGAACGGCAGGTACCTGGCACCTCCCATCCCTGCAACTCCTATGCCCAGGCATTCTTTGGACCTCTGCTATCCTGCCTCAAAGTGACAAACTAAGTGGCAACCTCCTCTACTCCACACTAACCATCTCAGAAAGAAACCAAATATTTCCTCACATTATGGTGAAAAACTAACTTCCCTGGTCTCCCTGAACCACTCAATCTGGAACTGAAAGCTCAAGTGTAACCTGCCTTATACCACAGACCAAACCAAAGCCAAGAAGCACAGTTTCCATGAAGCCAGCAGCCACCTCCATACCCAAACCTGCACACTCCCCTCCACTGCATGCAATACAGAACATGCTGCCAAGACTTAGCAATCTGTGATGATTCCATCAGTGCAGCAGGATGTCCTTGCTCTCTCCTCAAAATGAGGGGAAGAAGCAGAATGACAAGAAACAAAAAAAAAAGCACTGCCAATAAGGGAAAAAGAAAATAAAAAAGACTGCTCTCATTGCCACAGGGAAGCAGTGACACAAACCACAACTCTGCATGTATGCCAGCCTTGCCAACACTTGGAGCTGAAGGCAAAGAAGTCCGCGACAGCAGGATGTGAAGAGCAAAGCCAAAATTCCATGCTAAATATTGCTGCCAAACAAGCCATTTCTTGTCAGTATTTGTAAAACAAATTGAGCCTGTGCTGTAAATATCCCTGCATCTGTGTACTTTTTGTTTCGGCATGAAGACTTGCAAATAAGCTTCACAGCACACTTGCAGTGGGAAAATAGCTTGAGCAATTCTGGTAGGACTCAGCTGTTCAGGCCCCACAACCAGCCCTTTGTGACCAGTGACAGACAGCACTACTGCAGCCTCTCATATCACCACTGCAATGAGGTGGGCAGCAGCTCACAACCACGTGTATACAAAAGAACAAAAAAAACCCCCACTGAATAAAAACCAAATCAATAAGCAAAAGAAAAAAAATTCTTTCAAAGCACTTCTTTCAAATTCTTGCAAAAAGCACTTAGTCACCTTAAGACTGCAAAATTGATTTCAGAATGCTTTAAAGACTTACCAGAAAGTCAAACACAAAACTTGGTTCAGGCTCAAACTATCTGTTTGGGATTTCTTTTGCACATATGCATCAAGACTTGCTTTGCCACAAGCTACTCTTCCAGCTCACCTTGTCCCATGAGGCAAGTTCACAAACTCTGTTATGACATCCCTCTGCAGGGGGGGAGGGACAGAAGAAACATGTCTGACAAACACCCAGCTACAGTTGGACAGATCACCTATTTTCTTCCAGACTGTCCCCAGAGAAGCACTCTGAAAGGAAATTCTGCTCAACCCCAAAGAGAGATAACAGCTATTGCCCTGCTACAGCACCCTGTCGACCGCCTGTCTCCTGGCAAGTGGCAATCTGATTGTCATATTACTGGCATCAAAGCAAATCTGGGGAACCTACAAATCTACTCCCAGGTCTCCCAACCTCTTACAGCATGACCTTCACAAGGCTGCTTCACTCTGGGAATAATTCACCTTTCATTACAAACAACATAACAAATATTTCCCCAACCATGGTCAGAGGAAAGGCACTTGAAGTACCAGATTCCTGCGAAATGTATTAAAGCACTAGCTGGATGAGACTTGAAAATACATTTCTTGCAACTAACTTCCATAAGAAAGTTTGGTTTAGATGACAGCATTTGGAAAGCGACAGTGTATTGGGGTTTGATGAATCGAAGTTTATTTTACAGGAAAACAAAAAAACACATTTCCCTTCCCATCATCATCACTCACAAAGTCAGGAGCAGAGACTGACCCATTGAACTAAGTGCCACAACTTCCCTGCATTTCAAAATTAAGTCTTAGACACTAAATCTTTCCTTCTCCAATCCAAAACTAAAGTAAAACCTGAAGATGTTTATTACTTATTTGTATTACAGCAGCATTTTGAAGGGCAAAATGAACAGAACCATCACTCCTGCAGTTGTATACACATGCTGTGTGCACGCACACACACACAAAGCCTCCAGCACAGAGGTAGCCTAAAGCAAAAGGGAAACAGAAGACACAAAAAATTAGTGACCACTCTGCAGTCACACAGAGCTGATTAGGAACTAAAGCCAAGAAGCTGGCCCAGTTTCCTATTTACTAGCCATCATTACTGACAAACAAAAATTGTTTATCAGTGCTTTCATTAGAAAAGGAGATTGGATTTCAGAGGTATGCCAGACCTCCATCCAATCTTCTCCTTATCAGGGTCAATACAATTTATTTGCTGGCTTTTCCGCAAGTGGGAAGTAGATCAGGCTTCACTGACGTCTAAGGAGCAGCCCTGCTTTCTGCCACTGGATTACTTGGAACACTGCTCCCATCAGAGGTGATCAGAGATGAAAGTGTGTGCACATTTGGACAAGTCTAGCAGAATGGAAACAAAGCAGAAGCAGAGGACTCCAAGGGACAGAAGCCTGCCTGGTGGCAGGAGGAAAGCAAGACAGGTTCACCACCAACAACAGAATGCTAACACTGATTTACCATCACTTACTCTGGGTCACTGCTTGATGGATGGAGGCTGGTATCAGAAGTATAATTTTAAGGAAGCCACATGATTTTCAGAGCTGAATTACATTTGTGCACAGGGTACAATTTGTTCATACCATGGCAATCCACCCAAATACACATCTAATCAACAAGCTGTTCCTCTGCAGCACAGGAAGAATTTCCACTTTCAGGCAGAGCCCTCAAAGCTGCAGAAGCAGAGCAGCACAGTGATACACAAGCTAAAACCACAGGCAACACATTCTTGAGCAGACTTACAGTGGAGGCTTTCACATCTGCAAACCAGAATGTGCACACCTGTCCATTCCTTCCCACACAAGTAACCACTTACAAAAACAAGTTTCCCTGCCTTCATGTTACAATCACCATGAAACTATACAAGCACAGAGGAAGTTCTTTAAAAGAAAGCATATTTTATTGAGAAGTACAAATGGGTGGATGTTTCAAAACCAAGCAAACAGTCCTACTGCTTGTGAAACATTTGCTGTCGGAGCAGAACTTCACTGGCCTCCAGCTGAGGCACAACGTGGGATTTCTCCTTTCTTGGCTTGTGGGAAAGCTGGAGCTGTCAAGTGTTTCCATACTAGGTGTACCCCATGAAAAGCAATGAATCATAGAATCATAAAATACCAGGTGGGAAGGGACCTTAAGGATCATCTAGTTCAACATTTTAAGATAAACTCTCTATATATGTATAGTTTAAATGAGATTACACAGCACCCTGTCAAGCTGAGCCTTAAAACTGTCCAGTGCAGGGGAATCCACCACTTCCTTCAGGAGATTATTCCAATGTCTAATTGTTCTCATGGAGAAAAATTTTCTTCTGAAGTCCAAACAATCTCCCCAGGAGTAACTTGTACTCACTGGTTACAAGGTAACTTGTACATTCCTTGTAAAAAGAGTCTCCTATCTTCTTGGTAGCCACCTTTTATGTACTGATACAGTGCTAGCTGGGGTCTCCAGCTGAAAAACACGCTGTCAGAGAAGAAATGACAGAAGCCATAAGGAAGAAATGATTCCCCACCAATGGTCCAAAAGAAGAGAGGATGGCAGGCTCCTGACAGCTATGAAGAAACTGTACAGAATGAGTGGGTTCGATTACACGCAAAAAAAAAATAATTCAGAGCTATCAAAAAAACTAAGTCAGCAATAAAACCCAAAAGAGAAGAGGTGGGGAAAAGATAAAAGCAGCGTGACACATACCCACAGTCTATCCAGCCTATAGTACCTCGTCCTTTCACCTCCTGGGCCACAGTGGACAGTAACCCGAGTGAACTTTCTGCAGCAGCAGCTGGAAAACAAAATAAAATAATAATAATAAATCAACAACAGCAGTATTACTCCACATAGGAAAACATAATGGTGCATTCCTTTGTTCTGAAGCACTAGAAGAACATTTTGTCTAATTTGAAGGAATCACTATGAGAGGGATCAGCAAAATCTTGTGTAAACTAGAAGGAATGCTGGCTGCAGATGAAGTTGGGTGGCTCCTTCCTTCCACCCCTCTTAAACAACACACTGAGATTTGTACCTCCAGGGATGCTCCCTGACCTGTATTTATGGAGCTACTGTGTCCTCTCCTGTAAAGTGGCTTCCATCCCAACACTGTCTTTTTCCTGTGGCTCGGCATTAATCAGCTTGTACCACTGCCTGCTAATTAGAGCAACTTCATTTAGGACCTTCATCAGCTGTAAGGTTAAGTCATTCAGCACCTCTGCCTGTCTCACTTCTACCTGTCATACACAGGAAATAACACACTGTTATTCTGATAATAACCCTGCGAGATACCCAAACCAGCAGTCAGAACCTCAAAACTCTTAGCAGAAAAGTACCCAGAAAAGGTGCTTCCAGACACTGATTCTCATGGGGGATTTTAACTACTGGCTTATTCAGCCAGCCAGTCACAGTACTGGAGGTTCCCCCAGTGCATTGACAATAACTTCTTGATGCAAATGGTGGATGAGCCAACTAGGAGAGGGATGCTGCTGGATCTCGTATGCACTAACAAAGGAGGGTCTGGCTGATGCAGTGAAGGTTGAGGGCAGATTTGGCTGCAGTGACCATGAGATGGTGGAGTTCAGGATCTTGTGCATCAGGAACAGAATACCAAGCAGAAACACAACCCTGGACTTCAGCAGGGCCAGCTTTGGCCTTTTCAAGCAACTGCTAGGGGAAATCCCATGGGACAGCGTACTAGAAAATAAAGGGGATGAAGATAGTTGGTTAGCATTCAAGGACCACTTCTTCCAAGCTCAAGATCAGAGCATCCCAACAGGTAGGAAATCAAGAAAGGGAGCCAGGAGACCTGTATGGTTAATCAGGGAACTGCTGAGCAAACTCAAGTGGAAGAAGAGAGTCTACAGGTCATGGAAGGAGGGGATGGCCACTTGGGATTAATAGAAGACTGCTGTCAGAGGACGCAGGGAGGCGACCAGGAAAGCTAAGGCCTCCTTGGAGTTAAACCTTGCAAGAAAGGTCAAGGACAACAGAAAGGGGTTCTTCAAATACATTTCAGTTAAAACTAACACTAGAGGCGATGTAGGCCCACTGCTGAATGAGGCGAGTGCCCTGGTGACAGAGGATACAAAGAAGGCAGAGTTACTGCATGCCTTATTTGTCTCTGTCTATGCTGCTGGAGGCTCTCCTCAGGAGCCCCAGGCCACTGAGCCCCAGAGGAAGTCAGGATAAAGGAGAGTTTGCCTCTGTTGATGATGACTGAATTAGGACCAATTAAGTCATCTGGACAGCCATAAATCCATGGGTCCTGATGGGCTGCACCCACAGGTGCTGAGGGATCTGGCAGAGGTCACTGCTAGACCACTCCCCATCATCTTTGGTAAGCCATGGGGAACAGGGTGCCTGAGAACTGGAGGAAAGCAAATGTCACTCCAGTCTTCAAAAAAGGTAAGGAGGAGGACCCAGGTAACTATAGACTGGTCAGCCTCACCTCCATGCCTGGAAAGGTGATAGAACAACTTATCCTTGGCGCTGTCTCTAAGTATATCAAGGATAAAAGGGTCATTAGGAGCAATGAACATGGTTTTACAAAGAGGAAGTCATGTTTGACCAACCTGACAGCCTTTTATGAGGATATAACCAGGTGGAGAGATGATGGTAAAGCAGTGGGTGTGGTCCATCTTGATTTCAGTAAAGCATTTGACACTGTCTTCCACAGCATCCTCACAGCTAAACTGAGGAAGTGTGGACTGGATGATTGAGTAGTGAGGCAGATTATGAACTGGCTGAAGGAAAGAAGCCAGAGAGTTGTGATCAATGGGGCAGAGTCTAGTTGGAGGCACGTATCTAGTGGAGTCCCTCGAGGGTCCATACTGGGACCAGTACTATTCAATATATTTATCAATGACCTGGATGAGGGAACAGAGTGCACTGTCAGCAAGTTTGCTGATGACACAAAACTGCGAGGAGTGGCTGACACACTGGAAGGCTGTGCTGCTATTCAAAGAGACCTGGACAGACTGGAGGCTTGGATAGGGAGAAATGTAATGAAATATAACAAGTGTAAGTGTAGGGTCTTGCATCGGGGGAAGAACAACTCCATGTACCAGTATAGGTTGAGGACTGACCTGTTGGAAAGCAGCACAGGGGAAAGGGACCTGGGGGTCCTGGTGCACAGCAGGATGACCATGAGCCAGCAACATGCCCTTATGACCAATAAGGCCAATAGCACCCTGGGGTGTATTAGAAGGGCTGGGGTTAGTAGGCTGAGAGAGGTTCTCCTCTGCCCTGGTGAGGCCATATCTGGAATATTGTGTCCAGTTCTGGGCCCCTCAGCTCCAGAAGGACAGGGAACTGCTTGAGAGAGTCCATCACAGAATCACAAAGATGATTAAGGAAGTGAAGTATCTCCCTTCTGAGGAAAGGCTGAGGGAGCTGGGTCTCTTTAGCTTGGAGAAGAGGAGACTGAGGGGTCACCTCATGAATGTTTATAAATATGTAAAGGCTGAGTGTCAGGAGGATGGAGTCAGGCTCCTCTCAGTGACATCCAATGATAGGACAAAGGGGCAACAGGTGCAAGCTGGAACATAGGAGGTTCCATGTAAACATAAGGAGAAAAGTTTTCACAGTGAGGGTGACAGGACACTAGAACAGGCTGACCAGTGAGGTGGTGGAGTCTATGTCTCTGGAGATAGGCAAAATCCACCTGGACACATTCCTGTGTGATCTGATCTACATGATCCTGCTCCGGCAGGGGGTTGGACTAGATGATCTTTAAAGGTCCCTTCCAACCCTGAATATTCTGTGATTCTGCAAAAAATACTCAGCTGGTATTTTTATAACATCACACCACACACAGATTTTGCAAAATACTTCAATTCCAACAATCTTATAAATGGTATTAATAATAAACACATAAGAACAATGGAATGAAAGCCCGTGAAAGAATAACAGAGAGGTTCAAATAAGTATCAGTTCCTTCCCCCCTCAAAAAAAAAAATTCTAAAAGAAACTGTTTTCTGCCTCGATTAACAGAAAACAGAAACCCAGAGCATCTTCCAGATCTATTTAAACTGCTGCTGCTCCACAACTACAACTAATTGAGTAAAGAATGTTTATATTGAGTCAGAATAAATGCTTCTATAGACACATATCTTGTCTTCAACATTTGAGAAGGTGAAGGCCTATATAGGTCAAAGTAAACAAATAGAGCCAGTAGGTAGTTACGGCCCCCTCAAATAATCTCTAAACCTCCACAATTTTCATCTCAACAATCTCCTGAGCCAGAAACAGTTTCTTTGTATTTGACAGCCTTTGCTTGGGCCTGATGCCATCAGAGATGCCAGCCCACTCACATTAGCTCTCAAGAAACAATCCTACCGCAAATAAGGATAACATGCAACTGCCACCTCTCTCCAACACAAGGACATAGGCACATGGGGGAATTTCTTCACGTGCACTTAAGAGTGGAACATTTTGACAAAAAGTCTTTAAGAAATAAGCAGTCAAGATAGAATAGGCTCACTAGTTGAGCAGCCCTGGCAGGATACCCAGACATCAGGGTGAACTAAACATCTGTAAATGAGGACATCTCCTGAAATCAATTTTCTGTACGAGATAGAAATACTTATCCAGTTTTGCTCAGCGGAGAAGCAAAGCCTTTGTTCCAGCAGTGCAATCAGATGCTGGCCAACATCTCATTGCAGCTGGGGGATGTATAATCTGGAATTAGAATTGCACCTACAAATTCCTATCTCTTCTCTGCCCCGCCCCTCCCTCTCTTTCTGGGTGACAGTTAGGCAAGAGATTTCTAATTGTGCAAGGATCACTGTTCTAGGAAGAAATATTAATCCCACAGTCAGCTCTGCAGGCAATGCTTTAGACCACTAAAGCCAACCAATTAAATAACAAAAACAGAAAAAAAAAAGAAATCTCCACAACACGGCTTTTGAACAATGCCCATAGGGCAACATTTATTTGATGAGTGTCAGAGCTGAAGTGTTCTGGTTGCGCTTCTAAAAATGAAAGCAACCACCACTTAAAATATTAAGCGTAAAAAGAAAATCTTCCCTTTAAAAAGTTGAATAATACAGATGTCTCTTTTATCTAAAGTGTTCCTTTCAAAATCAAAACGCGTTAGAAAGTCTTTTATGACTTTCACTTTGAACCTGTTACTACAAAACCATGAGGCCAATTTCGAGTGCTCAAAAATCCCTGCTATAGCAACACACAAATATTTTAACAAAAACTAAGCAACATGTATAATTTTAACTTCTTCCGAAAAAGTGTATCTTTAGGAAACAAAAGTAATGATCCCAGAACCTGCACATTTTTCTCTACAAAATTCTCAGATATTGGGGGAGAATATTGGGTCACCACATACTGTTCTGATTTGCCACCCTATAAACCTAGAGCAACTCTCTACCAATATCATTGTGCTTATTTGAGATAAGACCTTTGCAACAGGTCAGAAAACAAGGACTCAACCCCCAGACAAAGCATTGCCTTGCATTATTTTCCTGCAGGAAGGGTGAGGAAGCAATAACAAAACAAAAAAAAAAATCAGTGCTAAGGAACATCATCTTAGTGACACATTTTACTTCTTGCTGTCCAATAACTTCCACATTCACAACAGCATTCCTCACTTGCATATGGAGCTTAAAGATTATTCCTTCATTTTACATGGTGTCACACAAAACAACAGCAAAACAAACAAGGCAAAAAAGAAAAAAAAAGATACAGTAGGAGCGGAACAGAGCAAAAGGAAGAGCAAACAGACAAGAGCAAGAGTGAACAGGCAGAAAAGGGGAGTCTGAGTGAAAGAGGACAGCAAACAGATTCAAGGGGGCAGGTGGCATGATGTGAAATGAACCATTTCTCCAGCTTACACAAGTAGCTCATTTTTTATTTTTGTATTTTGTTAATTAAAGTTGAAAGACAACCATGAGACACTCAATGCTGTCAGAAGCAAAGATGGATTGATTTCAGCACTATACTATTTATTAAGACTTTCAGTGTCACCAGGAAATCAAAACTTGCAAACTACTGTGACAGAGCACTTAGAAGACCAAACTAAGACTCCAGCCTTGAAACATTAGGAGCCTCCGAGTTAGAACAAAGGACACCAGTGCTGAAGAACCACCTCTTGTAGTCAGATGGAAGCACCTTGCAGTTACATAAGGCAACACTGAACCGAGAGCAAGTAAGGGCAAAGAGCTGTCATCCAAGCATGCACGGAGGTAACCAAATGTGCACACATGTTCAAACACATGCACCTTGCTAAGCACAAAGAGCTGCGACACAAAAAAAAAATAAGAGGGGGCCACTTACTAGATTTTGAATACAGCACTAGTATGTTATTCCGTGTCCTGAGAAGCTTCTTAAAATCCTTGTGGTCACTTATTTTTTCTATGAGTGGAGACACCTTCAATGAGTACACAAATGTCACCAAGAATGCCTACAGAAACACAAAGCCAGAAACATGAGTTACAGATTCCATGCTGAGAAACAAAATACAAACTGCTTTTGAAATTGCCTTGACCTCATAAACTTGAGATATGCTGCCTCAAATAACTTACTATATCTATTTGATCAGCAAAAGACAAAAAAAAAAAAGGAGGAAAAAAAAGCCATACATATTATTGAAACTGGACAGATACCACTCCCAGCAAGCATCTTTAAGTGGAAGGATGAGATAAACACAACATTAAGAAATACAGTTTCACTTAAGAAGATACGCCCTTCAGAATTTTGTTCCCTAATCACAGAATCAGAAAAAAAATCTTATGCAAATTTAATACAGTGGAACAGGAGAAGCAGCAAATTACCACTTTGAGAGCATTCTTTTTCCAAGATCTCAGAATATGCTGCAAAATCATTCGAGTACTTTGATATCCCACAGAAGACAGAGAGAGCCATGAAGTTAAAATAACTAACCCACGCTGACACAGAGCAGATGAAGGAAATTAAAACAGAATTTGCAAGTAATTCATCATCCACATTATGGCACTAATCACAATCCTATCCCACCCACCCTTCCAAAGCGGAACAGTGCTTACATCTCCCACTGGATACACCATACCTCACATGCACGCCAATGCCTTTGCACAAAACCAAGTTTGGCTTCCACGGGCCACATGGAAGGAACAGAATTTAATCTCTCTGCATCTCATTTCTGTATCTATGCAAAGAAATTTTTGTTGTTGTTGCATCTTTTGGTCTATTTCATGACCACTCCAGAGCAGTCTGTCTTTTATCCTAACATCAAGTAAAACTCCTATCAAAATATGGCTATAACCTTATCTGGGGCCTCTACTGTTCATTTGTACTGCAATAGTCTTCAATAACAATAATAATCATCTTATCCATCAAGCTATGCTGCCTCCCCTCTGCACTGCACTAAATTCATACTAAGGGAATGAATATGGGAAGCTTAGCTGGAGAAATTACCTAGTTTACATTCACCTTACAGTAAAACCTTAACACTTAATTGCTTGGCTAAAAGCTTTAGCTCATTTGCCTTAAACACACAAGAGGTTCTTAATTACAGAACTAATTTTGATCATGTCTCACTCCAACTGTGCTGGATAATGTGTCCAGGGTGGATGTGAAGTAGCAAGAGGCTGTTCCTCTTCCATCCCACCTATTACAGATTGTAGCATTTAAATCAAGGCACCAAGCCAATCAAAGTCAGAACACAGAGCCCCAGGTGCTACACTTCACTACAAACTCAGCTATTTGCAAACACCGTCACCGAGGCACAAAACCACAACCTGCACCTATGAAACATACTTCAGAAGTGTTAGAAGTTTTTACGCGAGGGAAGGGGAGTGGGAATTTTGGAACGTGCGAGGTAGAGGGAAGAAGCTGAGCAGAAATACAGCTCATCCTCAAAACAACCCAAGGACATATTCAGGAATTAAAAGTTACTAGACAATACACTTACGATATAAAATGTGAAAGCACAAAAGGCCACACAGGCTTAGGGGAAACAAGTTATCCCACTCTGCAGGCAGGATTCCCCCACCAAGCCCCACTGACCAGATAGTTTGTGAGAAGGTAAAAAGCACACTTGAAAGTCAGCCTTCCTTCAGTATAAATGTCCTTGATGCTTTAATTTGACCAACAGACTCATTCTTATAAATCCAGGTGTCCAGAGCTCAGCCTTCCTACTTCAAGCTGATGGATGTGAATCATTTGTCTATGTTCTGAGATAAAGACACAGTCCTGACAATCAAAGTAGACAAAAGGTTTTGCTAAGTGAGGTGAACAGACATGTAAATTCCCACTCAAATCGCATCGCAATCACAAGCTGAACAGGAGAGATTAACACTGGCTCATAAACAGGTCTCTTTAATCCTAAATACTTTTTAAAAAACTTTTCCTTTCACCTATTTGTTTGTAACTATCCAAGCATCTCACAGTTTTACTTATGCTGTCAGCTGCAGAAGACTAAAACTAAACTCGACTGAAACAAAGGCTGAGCATAGAGGAGAAAAGTAAAACTACAGGTTGCTGCTTTGGTTTAAGAAACCGGACTCAATTAAAGATATTCTAGTCTATGAACTCACTGCCAAAAAGAAATAATTGGACTAAAAAAGCCACAAAGGCCACTTTCAATGTGACACCAAATGGTACCATAAACTTTGTTTAAACCATCTATACAGTTTTACCAATAGCTCAGAATGTGTATTTTATATCTTTTCCAGATAGAAAGGCTGCTCACCCAATTTCAGTGAACTGTTGTTCGGGTGGTTCTCCCCCCCTCCCCTTATAATGGCAGAGCTATAAACCTCTTGAAAAATTGGATTCTGGTAACAGTGACAGCTTTAACTACTGCCTTGTCAGTGTTGCCACTAACAGAAAACTCATTGTGCTGGTGGAATAGCAGGCACTTGTGGGGAGAAGCACGTCACATTGCATATATCCACTGCTACTTTTCCCAATTCCTCCCCAAATACCAAATCAATGTGTTACTCATTTTCCTGCATTTTTCTTACAGCAGCTCTCTCTGATCCCATGGTTTAGACCAAAACCCACTGGGAAAGGTACTGTGCATACAAGAGCACCAGTCAGCCCTGCCAAATAAATCATCATCTCCCTTAATTAAGATTAATGTTGCAGCCTTTCCTAGATATAAAACCCAAAAGGTCCAAGCTACAGTCATTGAGTTGGATAGAAACATCTAAGGCAGCTACGGCAATACTGGGAGGTTATCAGCTGAATGGAAAAGTTCAGCACCTCCCAATATGCATTTGCACTACATGGTGTTTGCAAACTGATAAGAATTAAGCAGTTCCAAACTCTCCAGCTTCCTCCTGCTGAAATTAATGAATACATTACCCAGGAATAAATGAGAGGCCAGTTTATCATTAAACCTCCGCCTTCACTACTAGCTCCAATGAAGGCAACTGATGCCAGAGTCATTTTCACCCAATGCCAGCCCCAGACACAGGGCTGCTTTGCCCTGCTCTAGAGTCAATGCGGTGATGAGCGCACCAGCAGCTACAGCCCCACCAGGGCTATAGCCACTATTTCTGACAAGAGCATGAAATTAGGAGGATGGAAGAGGAGAATCTTGTGGAAGCAGTTACACACTCTTCTGCTTCACAGAAAACCAGGCTCATATTCCTGCACAGCCCACAGGCAAAGCAGCAGCAAAGACAAGGCTCATTTGCATGTACTGTGCTATATGACTTTAATTGTGAGATATGACTGGTAGATTTACTCCAGACTTTTTGTAGGAGAGCTCATCAGCCAGGCACTGCCTGATCAAGTACACTGCTTCTTGTTTAAATCCAGGGCACAAAAGGAGATGAGCTCATATTAAAAAAAGAAGAGGTCAAGAAAGGTGACAGTCCCTCCTGGGCAGGAAGCCTCTCTTCATATGCGTCAGGAAGTGCTACATTCACACATATGGAACTCTATAAATAAGAAACAAGTTAAACGCTCTTGTCACTTGAGCATCTTAAAGCTTTAAATTCTATTCACAAGCGCTGCTTAAAAGTTAAGAAATGCTGCAAACATTTTTCATCGAAGTTGCCTACCTTGGTATCTGTTAAAAGTAGAAGGCATATTAGGACCAGCCACTCCTGCCCTGTGACAGTCATGCTGACAAGAAACTACAATAAAACTGAGGGAAAGTCTATTTTATTTCCTGATATGTTTGCACAGTGGCTGGCTTAGTGAGCTGGAACCAGCACCAACAGTCACTTGGTGTCCTCAGAATCAGAAAACTGTAGTGGAGACCTCCAGGAAAAAAGACATAGACTACACGCAGCAGACTATGAAATGCAAATCTGGTAGCACTCTAGTCTGCAGATTTCCCCCAGCTCAAGATTTCAATCTGAATTTATTTTCACAGCATTTTTATGGCGTAGGTCACACATCAGTCATGTGATTGTAGTGTCTGATCTAGATGCATGAAGAATTCTCAAGTAAAACGTAAGTGAACACAAACCCTCAAGACAGTCAATTCAAAACTGCTGAGACACACTATTCCAGTACAAGGTACAAAACCACACACACTCTAACTCTGCCTCTGCTCTTCAAATCAAAGTATGTATTTAAAGAGATAATCTCGCAAGCTAGGTGAATGAAGACTGATCTGTCAAAAAGGTTTAATTCCCCCCTCCCTCACTCACCAGCAATTCCTTGCAGAGCTGCTGAACACATATGCAAGTGTTAAAGAGCAGTGAAACACTCCACAGCCCCACTCCCTTAGAACTGGTACCTAAGAAACATCTGAGCTTTCAGAAACCCAGAGGCAGAGTTACAGGCAAATAACTATTTGCTAATTATACTTCCAGGGCTGACACTACTGAAAAATGCGGTCATCCCTCAAGCCATGTTTTCTCAAAATCTTCAAGGAACTAAGAAAGCAGAGTTTATTTCTCAAGTTTACTCTGAATTTCATTTCAGAATGAAAAAAGGAGCATATATTTCAAGCAGCCACAAGAACTTTTCGTATCCTACATTTATTATTCAAATTAAATGTGATAAATGCCTAACTGTTGTTCCCACAGAACCCAGCTCAATTTATGAGTTGCTCCCCACCAAAGCTTCATGACAGCATGGTCTTTTGCTAAGGATAAGCAGCATGTTTGAAGATTATTTTATTTATTTTAAATCAAAGGCAACAAAACCACATAGTATTAAAAACAAGAAAATACAAATAAAAAATTAAGTAAGGAAGAGCTATCAGAGTAACATTGTACACTGGATAGAAAAACTATTTCCTATTTCCAGACCAGAAGCATGAAAAAATATCTTTCCCTCGACTCCAATTATGCATTAAAAAAATGCAAATGGATATGCAGCTGAAACAGTGCTTAGGTGTCTGAATCTATATGTCAACATACAATTTTTATGCACACACTAACATGTGTAATTAGGTAAAAAATTCACACACTCTTCATCAATAATAGCTGGGGCTGATGCAAGCAACACTGATTCTAGCACAACTGCTGCTTGGCAGGGATGCAGCCTTACACTCAACCACAATTTCAAAAGCCCATTTTTCAGCAAGACATTTGACTCTGATTTCTGTCTTAGCTTAACCGCCCACTGATGTCATTCTCATTTTGGGACAACAGCACTCAACTAACTGTAAATATGATCAACGAGCGACCCTGTACATATGAAACAGATTGTGTCTGACAAGGCATTTTATGGGAATTTAGCTGAAGAGCAAACCTGCCTCAAAATTCTAAGCAGTAATGGAGATGACTGAATCTAATTTCATAATTAAATTCTTTAGGAGGGAAGTGGTTTACATTCTTAACAGAGGTCTCCTCTCTACATTAAAATAGTAGGGGATAAGGGAACGGGCAAGAAATCCCAAGAGCAAGACCATATCTCACCTTCCTGTTCCTACTCAGTTCCCAAAATGAACCCTGTAGCGGAGCACGCACTTAAGTCCAGAAGGTGGATTTGAAGGACTATCTCTGTACCGCAGTGTTGGAGGTTTGTGAACCTGCAGATCAGCCAGGGGCTCAGCCAGGTCCCGGGACACAGGCAGTGTGCACGTACTGAAAATACCAGGTCTAACTCATCTCCGAGCAAGCACAAGGGAGAAACAAACTCCCTTCCCCCCAATTGGTTCTCAGTTAAAAATACAAGACATTCAAATCAAAGCCCCCTTGTTTACAAGAATCACAGTTTGACTGCAGATGTTTTATCCTCCTTGTTCATCATACAAACCACTCTTGACCTTGTGTAATAATTGCCTGCTTTTGACTCACAAGCCCTCCCTCTGCTGCTATTTACATTCAGGGTTGTGCTGCTTTGATCACTGAGCCATTTGTAACAAATGCCTTCCAAGATGGGTAGTGATAAGTAGGACAGTCCCCTGTTTTAATTCATGATTAATATACAAAATAGCTGTAGAAATGTTTTAATCAAATCAGATGAGGGGAGACAGGTTATGTCTGTTACCCAAAGGTACCTCAAGGAAGCTTGCTAAGAATTTATTATTTCTATGAGTGGGGAAAATGGCTTACAACTGCAGTAGTCCCTGCAATCCAGCTGGGACAGCAAAACCATCCTCTCTCAACCACATCTGCAGGGGTTCCCAAACTGCAGCCTGATGAGGACAGCGTAGAGGCTGCAGCACATCATCTACAGCTGAACCGGAAAGCCATCTCCAGGCTCAGTGGGGACTCCCAGGCCTACAGCAGTTTGGGATGGTCAGGTGAGGAATGCACCAGACGACACACCACAAGGTGAACATCTTCCACACCAGAAGACTGACAGCATTAGAAAACCATGGTTTTGCCCAACAAATTGATATTTGCAGACACTCCCACTGGATACTTCTTGATTTTAGTTCATTTCCCATGACCTCCATGGAAGAACATTCTTACTCTGTCTGTAATCCAGATAAATTAACTCTCAACTCAAGCTGTTAAGGAATACAAAAAAAAAAAAAAAAAAAAGACACTTACTGCCTTTTTCTTGCAGTGGGTCATATCTGCATGAGGCAAGTGTCATATCTTTTGTTCACACAGCAAGGCAAATTAATATCCTGACACAAAGTATCTTGATTCTTTAATTTAGGCTGAAGAATGCTACAAATAAGGCATTTCACTTAACACGGTGCTTGCTATGTTCACTTTCCAAATATAGAAGATAGCAAAAAAATACCATGGAGACGTCAAGATTTGACTAGACTCTACTGTTCATATTGTTCTTAAACACTGGGTTTTAAGGAACATAAGCTACAGGCATAATAGTCTATGTTAAAGGTTGTTCTTAAGGGGTCTGTGTAGCCAATAAATTGTATGGTTTATCACTGTTTTTCAAATGCTTAGTGAAGAAAAACCTGTGCAACTATTTACTAATTAACAACTGACTGTAATAGGGTCAATTACTAATGCTGACAAAGAACTTTCTCCTTATTACGAATGTGACACACTTCAAGTCAGGCACTGGTGCAATAATATATATTGAACAAGCTGTCGATGAAATAATGTTTCGGATACCACTTCTGAACAAGCCCATTTGGATGACTTCAGAAGCTAAGGGCATGAGCAAAGCATATGCCACATAATCTACCACTAAAAACTGGGTTTTGAAGAAGTTTAAAGTTACTCAAGAAACATGTATGGGATGCTATAAAAAGACGACAAAAAAACTATTAATGGGACTCATAAAGAAGAGAGGGAGAAAAATGACACCTAAAAATCCTTAGTGCTTTACATGGTACTTGTTATCTTCAAAGCATTGCACAAATATTAACTAATTAATCCCCACATTTTTCTGCCAGGTTGACAGGAGACCGAGCTTAATTTAAGTAGCTGGAGTAAGAGTCACACAGATAGGAAGTGATTAGCAAGTGGCAAAAGGGAGGCAGCATCAGAGCAAGCTGGCAGGCAGATGATTCTAGAGCAGCACATAACCACATGCTTAAGGTGTGCCATCTCCTTAAAAGTGAGGAAGGGGGAGAGAGTGAGCCCATTTGCAGTCACCCAGCAAATATGCTAGACTATAAACCCAGAGACAACAGACAGGACTTCACCGAAGCAGCTACAAATGAGATTAGCTTTGTTATCTGTATTCTGCAAGTGCACAAATCACAGTGCCCTCCACCGATGCTACCACCCACTCTTAGCTAGCAAAGTGCCAAAAATTAAGATCTGCTTTGCTATCGTAATCTTTTGTCATTCACAAGCTTGAAATGATGGCAGGATTGAGGTGAACTGTAACTCCCAAAAAACCCTGTCTGCATCAAATTTAAGGCAATGCCATTTTGAGATTCTAGTTGCAAACTGCTTTGAGTTTTTCCATTCGCAGACCTTTAAACAACTCTGAAGAAAGGTGAGACTTCAATTTTACTGAAATGAAGCAATTCAAACAACTGCATCACACAAAAGGAAAAGGAATGGTCATGGGTAGAACAAGCACTTCTTCCAACTGCTCACAACTTCATGAACACATCCCTGGGCAGAAACACTGCTTCTGATGACCACACCACACTTGCGGAAATATCCCAGGCTCTCTGAAGTTAACAGGTGCTTTGACAGCAAAACAAATGGATTCAAAATTCACTCCAATTTCAAGCACAAATGCCACAACCAGAAACACCATCTGAGCACAGTAGAGGGGAAGCAGCTCTCACACACCGCCTGCAAACTCCCCAGAGGTAAAGTCACTGCTGCCATGCTGAAGAACTACCTGCAACACAAAGAGTGAGCCACATCCAAGCCTTCCCCACAGGCCTGGATCCACAACTCCATGTCAGTGCTCACTGGTGCATTCCTGTGACATTTATGGGACTTGAGAAGCTGAAGTCTGAAATGTTCAAGCCTTTCTTTGAAGGAACCTGGTTTAAATGGCAGCAGGTCAAGAAGCTTGCTTCCCAGTGGTTACAAAGTTGGTCAGACTCTCTTGACTCAGCTTCTCTGTCATTACACCAACACTCAGAAGATGAACTGACCTTTGCCATGTCAGCCTGAGATAACAGTCATTGATGTTTTCAAAGCAAACAGATCCCAGATGCATAATCCTGTTGGAAGCAGCAGCTGGCCACTGCTAGAGAAAGGACAGTACTGGAGACATCAGAGCAAATGTAAATCCACCTCAGTATGAAACTCCTTCCCAATACCTTTAACAGTAAATTCAGTTCTTCAAGCACGAAATACAGTCAAGCACTTGACATACCAGATAGGGAAGTATCTCTAAAGTTGAGCCACAACTACCCTACGACTCCAACTTGTTCAAGAAATAAAAATTTACAGCAGGTAGCTATCACTGCAGTATCTCCCTCACGTGTGTCATATTCACGGTGATGAAGAAGATAACAACATCTTCCATTAACAGTGAAGTGTTTTCTTCATCCAGCTTTGTAGTTTTCATTGTACAAATGCAGGATGTCTTACAGAGATAAGGATTTCAATTTTTGAAAGCCACCTCCAATTTTGGGTTCTACTGTAAAATTTTTAAGCCCTACTTTTCAGGAGTGCTATGCATACATGAGTTGCTGTCCCAGGTACACTGCAAGAACTCTGCACTTCAGGGGAAAAAAAAAATAAATACAACACACACACATAAAAAAACAACCAACCAACAAAAATCCACCACACTATATTTACATAAAAAAGGATGAGATGGAAGGAAAGACAGTGTTCTCATCAACCTCTGTCCTATCAAGCAGCTGGCATTACCTTTGCTTTAACTTTACACATTGAGAGCTTCCTGATTTAACAGCCTCACGGACTTTTCAAACATTGACTTGAGTAAAATTTAAAAGCAGGTTTTGCAATGTCACAGCTGTAGGCTAGTTTTTTAATCCTGGTGTACAGCGAGTTACATATTTCAAGATAAAAAATTGCACCTTCAAGTGCAAGATAATGCAAATTGGAAGGCATAATTTAAAGCACTTGTACACAGCAAAGGGGAAAGAATTAGCTGAATCAACAGCTCAAAGACGACATCTGCTCAGCATGCAGCATCACAGAGCAAATAAAATGCTAGGGCAAATAAGAAGAGCAAATAAAATGCAGGAGCAAATAAGAAGAGCAAATAAAATGCAGGGGCAAATAAGAAGAGCAAATAAAATGCAGGGGCAAATAAGAGGAGGAAAATAGTGTGGATCATAATGGCTTTGTACAATTTCACTGCCAACAGCAGGCCCATGCTGCTCATCTCAAAAGACAGCAGCTCTGCAATACAAAGAAGGGCAACTAGAAGAGTTAGGAACAACAGGTACACATGAAGAAAGCTGGGAAAAAAAAAAAAACACTAAAAACCCCCAACAAACCACAACTAAAAACAACAACAACAAATCAAAGCACAAAATCTTTCAATCTACAAAAAGAAATCACAGCAAAATACTTACATTAACATAAAATTAATGTTACCGTAAGATAAGATCTAACAGTGGCAGTTGATATAGAAGGAAATACCACAAATAATTCCACGTGTTTAGTCCACATAAATGAAAGAAAAATTCAGTTCACTTGTAACTCCACTTGGTCCACAGTATATACTTAACCCAAGGAATGCACTGCTACAAGTACCATTGAGAAAAGCACTGTGTATATTAAAGATAAACCACAGGGGCAAAAAAAAGCCACACTAAGACCTCTCCAAGACTTTAGGAAGAGTACAGCCTGATTTCAGGCTGAAGCAGAGGTCTGTGCTTCTGGATCAAGCTTAGAACAAAATTAAAATTGTGCAAGATGCACAGCATTTCTCCTCCTTCTTTCCCCTGAATATGCTGGTAGCTAGGCCCCTGCCAGGGGCAAAAGGCTACACCAGACAGGGCCGATGCTTTCTGTCCCACAGTGGCAATTCTAATATTAGTACTGAATAAGCACAAGTCAATTAGCAATTCCCCACTTGATTTGTATGAATTAGATGAGCGCTCCTAGGTCATGCATTTCCAAATACACTTCAGATCACGCATGCGTAAAAAAATTAACGTGATTTTTCATTAATTATTAACTGTATTTGTCCAAGCAGAAGGAAGAGCTGTAGTTCATGTCAATAAAGTAAATAAAGGAGAGATTAAAGCCTGCCTTTGCCAATCTTTTAATCTATTCATGCTAAATTCTGGGGATAAACCATAAAAAAGAAAAAAACAAACAAACAAAAACAAAACAAACAAACAAAAACCCAACAACAAAAAACACACACACAAAAAAAACAAACCACACCTCAAAAAAAACAGACTTTAAAATATTCCTAGGAATCTCCCTGAGATAGAGTGTTCTACTTAGCGATATTTCAATGAAACATACCCAGATGCTCCGGAATGCACTAAGATGGAGAGCCCACATTTGAGGACGCCCAGGCAGGGGCGGCAGGACTGCCCACGGGCGGCAGGACTGCCCACGGCCACCCCTGCCCGCGCACAGGTGCACAAAGCCGAGCTGCCGCGGCAACGATTTTCACACCAAACTTAGCCACGAACGAAGCGCCCGCCGGTCGCAGCCCCCGGGGCCGGTGCCGGCC
>JANHFX010001761.1:0-20335 GCA_027560015.1 Chloroceryle amazona | reverse complement strand
AACACCCCATGGTCAGAGTTACTACCAAGGGTTGGTGTGCAGACCAAGGCCACTGCTGGATCTTGTGTAGCACATTGAGGGGTGCAGGAAGTCTCTCTTCCTTATTCCCTTTCTCTTCCCCCTTGGCGGGGGTGTGTGTGTTAACAGAGAGCATCTGTTCCAGGTCTAAAGGGCCTCCCTGGCCCTAAACCGCAACATTCCCCCAAGGCAGTGGTGCGGGATTCAGAGAACATTTCTGGATTTCCCAGCGATTCCATTTGTCTCTCGTTCTTTCTTTACCTTTTCCCTTCATTTTTTTGTACTTTCTGTTTGTTTGTTTGCATTCTGCTGTTTATCACATTTATAGAAGGATGTCTTCTTATTTCCCACCATGCTACATTATACAGCTTGCTTTCCTGTGGAAATTCTCTTTCAAGGAGAGAGAATGTTCCTACCTGTTTAAAACATTTCTAGCCCTTTTAATCTGGAGCACTTCATTATTTGGAGTTGAATTAACTTACACTGAGACAGAAATTGGTCTAGTATCTTTCCAGATACATAACTGGGTTTAGTATCTTTCAAAATTCTGTGTGTGATTTTAAAAAGTTACATCATAATGTGCAAGTGAAACAGAGTAAGGTATATTAACACAGCTCTGTTTTGAATATAAAACAATTGCTAATATTTTTATTGAAGGGAACAATGTCAGGACACTAAAATTACAGGTCAGCAATGTTATGTCATTTCTGCATGTAGTTGCTTCACCAGTTAATATCTTGTGTATAAACAAAGGAGGTTGAATTGTCACCATCATCAAATTACAGGTTTAATAAACCAACTATTTGGTTTATTAATAATAATAAACAACAATAAAACAAACCATCGCCCCTGAACAGATACATTTTTTTCAAGGTTAAATCAGACACTATGATTAGGATGAAAGTTTTAGGCTCTTTAAAGCTTGCTATTGTCTCTAGAAAAAATAAATAAATTATAGTGTACAGTTGTAGCTTAAAGCAGGAAGTAAAGTCTTGTATCTGTAAGTGCAAGCTGCTAGCATGGGACATTTACAAACTAGTAAACCTAAACACTTGTGCCTACTCTGAATGATTTTTTGTCTTGGACAGAAATATATGGCTTTATTAAGCAGATAAATTGTGCTGTAGTAAATACACTAGACCCCATTTCCTTCTGATACTACGTACACATCTTATGTTTTTTTCACCTTTTATTAGGATTGACTAATCCTCTTGGAAAGCTTAGCATACCTAGTTAAAAAGAAAGAGGTAAAAAGCTTCTGAAACAGACTTTTTTCCTTCCCACTTTATTCTGTGACCCAGGCCAAGAAAGAACCTCTCCAAACTGATTTGCAGTAAGCTTCTCCACATCTATAGAAATGAAATCACACCCAGTTCCATACAGTTTCTCTATGCAGATCTCAGCCTAACAGAACTCAGCTGAGATTTCTGTTGGAGATCAAGTCTCTCCTTGACAGGGGGATACAACTGCAGCTGTCTCTGTCCCTGTGGGGAAAGAGAAAAAAAGAAAGAGAAACAGAAAGTGAGAGAATACGAAAGACAGGAGACAGGGGTCCCCTCACCAGCAAAGTGGGGTGATAATTGCATACTGTGTGAAAAGTAGCAATAGAGTCAGCGGGTCTGGGGCTGTGCAGCAGCTTGAGAACATTCTTCTGAGTCCTGACCAGGAGTAAAACACTCAGAAAAATGAGCCAGAAAATCCCTGGAAATGGTTTTCCTTGACCCACTTGGCATTGTGCGTGCCAGGGAGGTATCTGAGATTTTGAGACAATTGTGTTTATTCAGATAGTGCAGATATGGTCAATAAATGTCTGTGTCGTACACATCTCCATAATAAATTATGATTTCTGCAGCCCCAAGATCCAGGGATATATATTCAAGCTAAACCATCAGTATGCAAGCAGTGCAGCTCTCCTCCATAAGGTTTACTACTGCCCTTGGCTACACCACCAGCTGCTGCCACAGTAATCCTTCCTACACAGCTACTTTTTCCCATGGCTGTGGATGTTATTGGACTATTGTTCATATCAGAATCTAATCCAGGCAGTTTTTCAGCTCACACCCCAATGCCAAGAGAACTGCCCTGCAAAGTGTAATGCATAGCACACTCAGAGAACATCTTTTTAATGCTCATCTATGGGGTATCTCTGAACCTTTAATTTAAAAGGCTCTGCAACATATACAAGTGATAGCAGTATTCATCAAACAGCTATGGACTCTATGTTGCTGCCACACTGCAACAAACTGATATGCAGGATTGCTTTCTCTGAGCCTAATCTCTTGCTTCTTCCCTCGCTTAGCTCTTCAAGACTCACATACACTTGTAGATGCATGAGTACAATAGCTTTAATTCTTATTCTCGGTTGGCCAGTCACCTGTTGTGATAACTACCTTACCTATCTCCTTACTATCACCTTCTGACTTGACTGCTCTTTCCCCTTTGCTATTCACCTCCTCTGCCTTTAGCTTTTTCAGATTCAAACTGTGTAAATCTTTCCTGAATTTAGAAGGGCTGAATAGCAAATAGAAGATCCCAACGTTAGTCACAATACCATGTATGAAATGAAGTTCTATCAAATCATATACAGCATCAACATTTTGCTTCATATTAGTTTCATTAGATTTATCAGAGAGAAAGTCAGGAAAGGAGAGTATGAAGAGACACAGCCAACTAATTAAGTAGTTGTCTTCTGGAATGATTGTAGAACAGATTGTCTTCAGGCACTGCAAGATAAAAATCATGTATAAAAAAGCCTGAAACAAAACAGCCCACAAATGAAGCAAAATGTGATAGAACATGGCAAGCCAGTAAATACAAATGAAATATTAAAACTTGGCAAAAAATATGAATAGATTTTAATGTGTTATAGCATAACCAGAAACAAATCTCATTTGTTTTTAAAATGAGAAAAACGTGGTCATCATGCAGGCTGATATCTCACCATGTATCAGTTTCCTTTCCAGTCATTATTTCTCTCTTCCCTCTGCCCCTACTCCAATAACTTTTACACTCAGTAGCAAATGTTGAACAAATTTGATACAGAAATAATGTTCCCTGAAGATAAGTTAGTCATATGTGTTTCCTGAAAAAGATCTATAGATACAAATTAGATACTTCGATTTTCTCATGTAAACACTTCAGATTATTAAAAAAAAAAAGTTTAAGTGCAAATTCATACAGTATTAAGCACTGGAGACTACACAGGGGAGAAAGGGAAAGAACTTGTAAATATTCTAATTACAGAAGAACCTTCATCAGGGTCTACAAAGCAACTGCACAGCACACTTGAATGAAATAAGGATTGATTAGCAAATTCCATATTGAGACAAGATTGTCAAAAAGATTAGAAAGATATGAAGCAAACCATTGCATCGGTGAAAATGAGGTGAGATAAGATCAGGATTCTTAACGATCAACCATGAGGGGAAAAAAAAGCAATGCAGAACTGAAGATACAAAAACAGAGAAAGATTCTGGCATTCTTATAGTTACTGCATTGGAAATTAACTGTGGTGATTAATAATGGAGCTGCGGACAGCACAAAACAGCAAGCTACTTGAAAGAGGACTAAAGATCAGAATTATGAACTTCAGTTTTAAGATGCCGTGCAAAGAGGCAAAAGTAAATAGACTATAAAAGTCTTAAAGGTGTGAGACTTTCCCAAGGGGCACAGGGAGAAAGATTAGGACAGTAGCATTGCACACTGGGCAGCTAAATCTTGGACATAGCTGCTGACCCAGCCAAACATGTTCTGTATTTTGTGACAAGTGTCTTCTATAATACCATTATAGAGCCCAGGAATTACATTTAAATTACATCAAACCCCAGAAAAACAGTTTTAAAGGATTTTATAAATATTTTTGACCACAATTAATTCGCACACACACAAAAAAATCAAGTAAGACACATATTTTACTAATTGACAGGTTTCAAAAGGACAAAGCCAGTATTTAATGTAGAAAATGGCATCCCCATCACTTGGTAGGGCTGAAGAGAAACTTTGAGTGCATGTGAGCAGAACATAGTCAGCCTAAAACGACACACTGAGAGGAAAGACGAGGAAACAAGACTGCCCTTTGATTTACAAATGCTTCTCAGTAATGAATTCATTTCAGAAACAGAAGGCAATCTTTTCTGTAGAAATATATAAGCAAAAAGCAAAACAGAATAAAGATACAGAATGTAAACTAAACACTTGGCTGGCTCAGAGCCTCTAATTTGACGTCTTGGGTTATAAATAATCGAGGGCACTTGTATTATCCATGTCGTTGAGCACTGGTATTCATGAATACTTAAAAATCCTCTGACAACTGGTAATGTTTCATCAGCTGGAAAGTACAAAAGGCAAATTAGTATTGTTTTTTCATCACCCTTTGTGGGCAAAAAGATCAAAGAAGAGATTTTCATAACAGCAAAGGCCTTGTCAGTCTTTTTCTTTGCTTATACATAAAGATGTGTTTCTGCAATATGACAATGAAGGCTGGCAGATGTTAAAAGGAAAGTTACCCCCTACAGAAATTGAGCAACTTCAGGATATGAAGTCTGAGTAATTTATAAAAGGATTTATTCTTATTTCATGTTTATTTCGTTATTTTATACTGAGAACTGAGCATGTAAATTTTTATTATTTTTTTTATCATGAGTCTTGCTTCTTGCATACGTGAATTTTATTTTTTAACTGAAGAGCATGAAATCAGTACCTCTGTGACAGAACATAACTTTCCAAAATCATATATGTAACTTTTAACATTAATTCAATGACAATAGCAGTTAGTAAAGCTCCTTGTTCTCTTCTTTCTTTTCTATTCTATTCTATTCATACTGTTATACTATATGCTAAAATTTAAAATACACATTTTTCAACAGAATAGATACCCTTGACAGGACAAAGATCTGTGTGAAATATTTCAGAGAATCCCATTGTCACTGAAACTGTAAAACAATGTCAGTAGAGTCTGAGAATTTTCCTTTTACCCTTAACTGTCAATCTTTGGACAAAATCATAACTTGAAATTTCTCCGTGTGATTGTACTGCCTATGCAAAGTACTATCAGGTGCTGATGGACTGCACGGTTATTGGGCGGTAGCCGTGTGCTTTCGGAACCAGGTTCCTACGCCTTTAAACGGCAACAACTATGCAATATAATTTCTATCCTAAACAAATGGTGTGCACAGATTTCTTTAACTCAGATTTTCAGAATTATGTTTTAGTGATTATTCTGAAGACGGGGGAAATTTGAAACCATACCAAGTATCCATTTTCCATTGTTCTATAATAAGTTCCTCTCCTGCCAGGCTATGCACTGTCCTCAGACGCTGTCTCAAAATATGCACATAGCAATGTATTCACGCCTGAAACTATCCAGTGGGAAGAGTGACCTTCACGTGTCATTTGTAACAGTCCAGAGGTGCATGCATCCCCCAAGTGTTACCTGTCTTCATCCCCGGTTTGAGGCCGTGGCTCTGGCTAACAGCAGCTTTCCTTATAGCCATTTATATGGGATACTTTTATATTTTGGGCTGGATGTGACTAGCCAGGAGTGACATGAACACACCCCCAGGTCTACAACTTGTTTGAGCCTGATGTATCAGGATCTGGGTAGACAGCACGGCCTTGCTAGGGAGAGCTGGAAGCTTTTAGACTTGTGTCACTCTCCAAAGCCAAAGCTTCACTCTGCCTCAAACAAGACTGCAGCAGGAACTATGAGAAGTACCTTGAACAGTTGCTTACTGCAACTGGAGGCAAACCACACTGTAAAACAGGATTAGATGCTTCATTAGGGTTTTTGTGAAAGCAGTCAGATGAGTATCCAACTCCACTTCATATTTAACATTAATCTGACGAGTTTAATCAAGACTATCAGTTCTCTTTGTGGGGCAAATTGGCTCTGGTTAGCATTTCCTTTCATCTCTCTTATGAAGAAAGAGCATTAAAAGGAAAATTCTGGTTTATAAGGACTAATTATAAAGTAATAGAACATACTCAAAGCACAGCAAAAGGTACAGTGCTAAAAATAAAAATGGATACAGATAGAAATTGCTTTTCAGATTTCAGCCATATAAAGATTATTCACAGCCAGTGACATGCAGCCACTTCTTGAGTAATTTGCAAGATAATTCTATGACATGTAATGTATTCAGATTTTTTTTTTACTTTTATTTTGGAAGGGGGAATTAAAGAATGGTCCCTGTTTTCCTACAGTAGAAACTACCAACAGGATTTGGGGTAGCTGTCAAGCTGGAGGGAAGTTAACAAAATTATCCCCCATATATTTGCAAAACAAAATGCTTGAATGATATTTAATATAAAACCCTTTATCTCTATTTAAAGACTGTTGGGGCATATATTAGTGGTTTTATTCTTAATGGTAAAAGTTAATATACCAAAATTAATTCATGATTATAGCCAACAACAGACTGTAGTCCTTCTGTTGTACTGCTACACAAGAAAGCTTTCCCCATAGTTTTTATGTGTTTCCTGAAAAAAAAGTCTAAATAATTTTTCATTTATTTTTAAAAATATATGTCTGTCATGTTTCCCCAGGGAAAAGTTCTATTCACGTGCTGTATGCTCATTTCAAATAAGGGAATTAAAGTTGTTCTTCACTCAAGTAGAATGAAAAATAACTTCTTATGGCCAGGGTAACTGGCTAGATAGAGTGTATAACAAATTCAATCATCTCAACATAGCTTTTACAATGTTTTTTTGTCATTTTATCCTCTTTTTTTTTTTTACATTTTCACCTGAATAGTCCATTTTCTGTCAATGTGCCTACACAGTCCTGGACAGCTTTACTGTCTTCTGAGATGTATTGATTTAAAATACTTTTATTTGCTTATATTCTCTTACTTTTTCTACCAAGACATAGCTATTTTACTAGGAAGTTCTTAGCAAGCCATGTACAATATTTTGCTTATTAAGATCACACCCAGTGTGGCTGGTGAAGAATCTTGTGTTTGTCACCTGAGTCATACTTATCCTTTTAGTTAAGGAATATTCATTTAGGTGCAAGAAAAAAAATAGCAACTCACCCATGGCTTAGTAGGAACAAATAAATAAATAACTGGCATTTGGCTTCCCAGTTTGCTTTAGCTTTCAACTAAAGAAAAGACGTCCTGGTTTCCCAGTTATAAGCAGAACACTGTTGAAGAGCAAGCAAATGCCCTTTAAGGCTTGGGACATGCTTCAGGGAGTTCTTTGGTGTTTTCAGCTGCTTTCATTTTTGTTGACACGAATGGAGACTCTTGAAAGGGCTTTATTTTCAAACCATATTTTCCCAGTAATTTTGCTTGTAAGAGTCTACAGTTAGAGATCCAGAAATGAGGCACCCACTACTTACAATAAGTTTGGAAGCTCCTTGCCAGGAAACTAGTATCCATTTTCATTAATATCACATGAATCTCAGAAAAATAATGCACTTCCCACTTTAATAAAATACTGTAACATTTTGTACAATGGAAAATAGATTGGTTTCAAATATTACAGCTGTTTCATCCTCAGAATTGCACAGTATATTGCTATTCATGACTGAGATTCCACTCTTACAGTTTTATTTGATTTGGTCGCATTTGTTGTTTCACTATTGACTGAGGTGAATCTCAACTCCTCACACTTGCTCTATTGCTCTTTACTATGTAAGATTTCCTTCTGGGTATTTTTTTTCTCTATTATGCTTTTCAGATTCTGGCTTTATAATATAAAAGCCCAGCTCTATAAATACTATCATAATTCATCTGACCAGAAAGAACAGAAATGTATTTTCTCCCTTGTGACTGGTAAACTACTAGAAATGAAGTGGTTACTCTCATCTGCAGCTAACATGCTGGGGGAAAGAGGCATTTTTTAGGCTGTTTGTATGCAGCTAGGACCAAGAGGTGGCTATCCAGCATTTTGATGAAAAGACTCAATCTGCAAGGGGTTGGGCTGCTCCTCCTGTGGATTTGATGGAGGAAAGATGCATCTCGATATCCTGGGGTTTCATCCTCTTGCATCACCAAGATCTTAACCTTTCAGGCAAGACACTCTGCTTCAGTGTGATCTCACTTGTTTGAGCAGAACACATTGACACAAAACATGTGTCTGCAGAGTGCTGGAGGAAATAATAGGATGCAGCCAGTTTGCTGGAAACCCTATTACAAAAGTTCTCTCGGGCGGGTAATTGCTCCTTGTACTAGCTGTATACAGAAAGCCTCATCCAAGATGTACCAGCAGAACATCAAAGCTTTCTTTGTCCATACACCAATGCATCAGAATTGTTTCAGCATTACTCAGTATCTGACGACACACATATGTATCATAGGAAAAAATTACACAGACAGACAAACATCATGCCACACTTGAACAAAACTTGAGATGTAAGTATTACCCCAATAATGTATATTAGTCCTTTGTTAATTTAAAACTCCCTGCATGAAATGATGAGCTTGGTTTACTTAGTGAAATTTTTTTAGAAATTTACCTGTTTCAAAATCAACCTCCTCGGTGGCTTATTTTTAGGGCTTCAGATTTAGAACTCTTGGACCTAAACTGTGACTACTAAGAATGGGTATGCATAAAAGGTACATCTGAGCTTGCAAAATAAGTAATCACTATTACAAGAAAGAATTTGTAACATCTGATTACACTTTATCCACTTCAAATAAGGATGTATAAGGAGTGCCTCATTGTCCAAAATCTCTTTTTTATCTATTACTAAACATTTTACAATCATAATTTTCTTGGTCATTTTTTACCATTAATCCTATAATTGTCATGAAAATTGTGTAATCGACGTATACACACAATTACATAAGTAGAAATCTCATTACAGTTTGTGACAACTGATGCAATGTATCTGAGGGCAAATCGAGGAATAGCATCACCATTTCTGCAACAGTTAGGACTTTAACATCTGTGAAAGGGTTTTGAAATCCCACATGGCCACAGAAGAGTTACATTTCAAGGGCATTCAGAAAACACCTGAAATCAGACCAGGTACAGGGAATAACAATGGTAACCCTCATGGGTTGAGGAAAGAACGTAGAGGCAAGTATTAGAATTGCTAAGGATGGATAAAGCTCAAAAAGGTAGAATGGTGGGAGAGCTTGCCTTAGCCATCTATTGATTTTTTGATGTATGAAATAGCACAGAGCAGAGAGGATATGGAATTGAGCCTGAGAGAATAGTGGTGTTCATGCAACAGTAATTAGAGGTGAATTATCAAGCTGTAGAGAGGGGAATACCTGTGGATAAAAGTCCCAGGCTTATAGAAATTATTATTTGTAGGACCAGTGAAGAGCAGTCTAGCTCCTGAATGGCCCATTAAGCTTTGAGCTGTGAGCAGAATGGGCAGGGAGGCTTGTGGATTGAGATAGAGCCTCATTAGGTTAAGGTGAAGAAAGAGCATGAAATCCACTTACACCATCACTAATGGACAGCTCTAATTTTGGAGAAGTTAGTCCTCATCTTTTTGAGGAGTAGAGAATGACAGTGTCTTAAGACTTAACTGACTGTCCTATTTAGTTTCCTTCATTTCAAGAAAGGAGGAAACTACTTTCTTGTAAGTGGAGCTGTATTCCACCGTGGGAGTCACAACTTAAAAGATTGCAGCATTATTGCTGGGAGCATATCACACCTATTTTGCAGATGTGCAGAGGGAACCCAGCACAAGTGAGGCAAGCTGAGAATGACTAATTTGAGCAAGATTAGAAAGAAAGCTTGTATAGCAAGATGGTTTCTAATATCCTAATCCTATCACCTTTTTGTTGGGCTTTGTGACTTCCAAAAACCAACCGGCCAAACCAAAATTACACAGGCTTCATACATCTGACAAATAATGTGTTTATCCCTATGCTAACCTTGAATAAGATCCAAAATGTTAAGCAAGGGGAAAATTCAATCCAACCCTTTATTTTTATTGAATTAAGAAAGAACTTTGCACTGACTTCAATGATTGCTGTAGCATTTCCAAATATTGCTTAAAAAAAAAAACAACAAACCAATCCAAAATCAAAAACTCTTAGTGATGATCTGCAGATATTAACTCTACATTTGTTGGTTTTTAATGTGTTATCAGGAAACTGTCTTTAAAATGTCCATAGATGATTCAGTTAAGTGAGTAAATGTGAATTGTGAAACAGTTTCTTGCTATTAAAGCTGTGTGAGATCTGGTTTGTTGTTTTTTTTTTTCTCTCTGGGGGTTTTCATTGTTCCCGGCAAGCCATCAAACTTTTTAGACTATCAATGCCATTAGGAATCAAATAATATATTTCTACAGCATATGAGAGAGAGGCTGTTCAGATGTAGGGGTAAGGTCTGGATATTTTGATCACTACTGTTATGTTTATTCTAAACTATGTGCTCATGCACTGACATAAAGGAGTAGAGTCTTGAGTTAAACTCTTACATGCCCATGAGAAAGCATCAGGGACTAAGACGAAGTCCAAGGAAAGAACGTGAATCAAAAGTCCAAAAGGTATAGGGGCTCTCCTTTCCCTCTACACCTCAGAAAGAGCAAAGGGCCAGAAAAAGTTTTTTGCCCTTTTTCTGATCAATCTCAAAATAATAACAGTGACTTGTCTGTTTTATCTCTTATAGTACATTGCAGTGGGTTGACTCTGGTTGGACACCAGATGCCAACCAAAGCTGGTCTATCACTACTCCCCTTGTCAGCTGTCCAGGGGAGAAAAAATATAATGAAAGGCTCGTAGGTTGAGAAAAGGACAGAGAGATCCATGTCAGAGGTAATACAGACTTGACTTGGGGAGATTAGGTTAATTTATTACCAATCAGATCAGAGTAGGATAATGAGAAATAAAAACTAAATTTTAAAACACCTTCCTACCACCTATACCTCCAGCTGAAGGTGCAAGGGTTTTTTTCCTGTTCTTTATCATGGAGGCTCTACCACTGCTGATGATTGGCTTGGCCTTGGCCAGCAGCAAGTCTGTCTTGGAACCAGCTGGCATTGGCTCTGTCACACACAGGAGAAGCTTCTTGGAGCTTCTCACAGAAGCCACCCTTGTACTTGCCCATTACCAAAACATTGCCATGCAAACACCATACATATCTGAAGCTGTAGAAGTGAGGGAATATACAGTCATTCCGGTTTACAGGTAGCACATTCTAGCCATATAGGACTCTTCCTCTTTGCCTGAATCTATCACTGGGAGCCAGATGCTTTTATGGTTCTTGTTCAGATACAGAATGTTTTCAAGCAAGTTATTATGCTCTCTCTTATGAAAGCAAGCTGGTTTCCTAAGCTTGAAATAAAAATTAGTTCCTTGAAAACTCAGACCTTATTGAACTGGAGACAAAGACACTGTAAACTGACTTTCTACAAATAGGGCTATAGTTGGGAAACAGAAGTACATTTAACATACAGAATAGAAACCAAAGTAATTTTGAAATACGTTTTGACTTCCGTAGAAGAATGACTGTATCCTGCCAGCACATTCTACTGCCTGAAGGGGATCTGTCTCTTTGGTTTTAGATATTGCTATTATGATATTGCATAGTTTAAAAGTGTTCATTCCTGTCCTTCATTCACAGTCACTGTTGCAGTGGACACTAAGAGCAGTCATTTCTTTAACACTCATTTTCCATATTCATATTGGTTTAAAACATGAACAGTAAAATCTTGCTCCCAGCATGTGGTGGGTTGACCTTGGCTGGATGCCAGGGGTTTTTTTATTAAAAATATAAATAGTGCAATAAAAAAACCTCCCCCTTGTTCCCTTCCTTCAGGAAGGGAAGGTTTCTAAAGGGAAAGCACGCAGAATACAATCCTGTTCAAATCTAGACAATCAAGATCGAAACACATAGCAAAAGAATGGAATGCAGATGCCACATGAATGGACTTCTTCACATGAGGTGTGAGAAGACTTACTGCTTGACTCAGACCTGTTAATGTCACTGAAGTAATGGAAAATGAAATGTGTATGTCTGGGAAAAAAGACAATCTTCTGTTCCTGATAATGACCTAGAATTAGAACTATAAATGGATTCAAACCTGCAATTTAGAAAGGAAGCAACATGAGTTTCCTTGTTGCAGTGCTCTTTCAGCAAAAAAAGCATCCACTTAGCAGCAGTGCTACAGCTCTAAGCACAGCATTAAACCTTTTAAAGTGTCACTTTTTTCAGCATTAATCTAATGATAAGAGAGAGAGGCAATTGCAAAAGTCATTCTTTATTGCACCACTTAGCTCCCAGAAACTTCATCAAAATCAGGAGGGACCCCTTTTTGCTCTGATTTTGCCTGACCCAGAATCTTTAATCACCTTTCATTAAAACCATGCCACTTTGTTTTCTCATGAATTCCTTTCTGAGCTTTTGGAAATCACAGACAAGGCAGAGCTGAAGGCTAGGCCAGAGCACAGCTCTGACAACTGCATAGCAGCATTCTGCATAGTGGCAACAGTCCTTTGGATGTGAGATGTAAAACTGACACCCTATTAATGAACGACAGCTTTTAAATTGCCACCATACTTGATTAAAACATTTGCTTAGACTTAAAATCAGGTAAGCAGTCTTCAATATTTCAACGGCCCTTAATAGAATGATACTGATTCAAAACTGATAAAAGAAGCCACTGTATCAGTGTACTTGAAGAGTTTCCATTGGAGTGCTTGTTTTGTTGTTTTGTTTGTTTGTTTGTTTGTTGTTTGTTTTTGTTTTTAATGTTTGGTTTTTTAAATAAGATTAAATGTTCATGATAATGTTTGGGAAATATTAGGAATGGTAAACGTTTTTTAACCTGTCTCAATATCAAAATTTACTTTATTGTACAGGGCTACATTTTTCTAGGAGGGAGTTAAATATATAGCTTCAGCTTGTAGAAGAGAAAACAAAGTTAAAACTGAGTATAAGAGATCGAGAGTGATCCAATGAATGAGAAACAAGGATTTCCCTATTTGATCAGCTGATACTCCCGCAAGCACAACCCTCTTAAAGACTGACAGAGGAGGTAGATATATCTGACTGCAGGACTGTCCTAGGAGCAGAGGTGACAGCAGGCAGAAGGCCCTTTTTCCAGCTGCCATGGACACCAGTTATCTCTTCCTAGAGAGGTCAGTTCCTTGCCACTGTATATAAAGGCATATTTGTGCAAGCAGCACACACTTGAAGGACTTTGCTCTCTCATCAGTAATAACAGGTAGTTCAGCTCAAAGATGTTGGCACGAAGCCAGACAAGATGTACATTTTGCAAGTGCTGTTGATCATTGTGGTGCTGAACCAACTGGTGGGAAAAAACACATTTGTGTCATAGCTTGGCCACTAGATGATAAGCTAATTCCATTCCCCATTTTCACAATCTTGCAAGCCACAATTCCCATAGCAACACACCGATTCACTTTATCTTAGAAATAAGGAGCATCTGAAGATTTACCATCTGGATGGACCTAGAGCACAAAGTGTCTGAAGCTCTCACTGCCCACATTGGAGAGGGTACATTACATCCATTGCCAGAAGGTTATGGACATTTGCATTCCAGTTCAGAGCCAGAAGTGCTCAGAGCCATAATACAACTATCGCTCAAAAGACTGTTGGAAGCTGGGTAACACTGTTGGCTTCAGTGGTGAAATAAAAAAAATCAGGGACGGTGCCAGTCTGTGCTGTGTAGAAGATCCAGGGCCTTTATGATTTTCTCCTAAGCTGAAGCTTTTATGGTATGTTTTCTCTGTGATTGTGGTCCATGGGTTTGCAGCATGCCTCATGTTTCTTCTCACTCCAGTTACTGCTGGAAATAATTTCAAATTTCCAGAACTGGCAGAGGGCAAGGCTGCTGCCCCAGCACCAAATCCAGCTTTCCAAACTGTGAAGCCTGTTTGCCTTGGCAGGAAAAATCAGGAGTTGCAATTAGTTGTCATTACTCTCTGGTTAAAGACAGTATGAAAGAAAATGCCTGAATATACTGGTAAAACCATATTCAGCAAAGTGACCCTATCTTATTTTTCAACACTCTTTCTTTTATGAAAACTATACCTAGAACCCAGAAAAGAAAATGTCAGACAGGCTTTTAGAGTGAGTTGTTGGACTGTGCAGTCCCATGTGAGGTTAACAGTCCATTCACACTGGTGTCCTGTTCATAATAAGGGACAGTATTTTCTCTTCAAAGCTGGTTTAAGACAGTCAGGCACAGAATATTAAGAATCACTGTTTCTTATCCCATAAAGTTCAGGATATGTTTTACTGCACAGATTTCAAAAGCGTAGATTTGCTACACAATTACTTGTGTGTAGAAACATATAAAACCAGTTTGAATAATCAGGATGTTAGCGTACCCACCTTCTTTTCCTTTCCTACTCTGTGGCACAGATGGAGCAATGGATGCTTCAGCATCCTAAACATGCCCTAAGCAAAAGCTGGAAGGATGATTGCCTCACACCTCCTACCTGCCATGAAAATTTCAGAGTGAAGGAAAGAGTGTAAGTCAAATGTGCAGCTAAAGCAAACTCTTTAACTCCAAAGAGATTAGCTAAAACTCTAGAAGCCAAAGAATTGGAAATGGTCTTGCATGTTTTTTGATTATTCACAAGAATAGGCTTATCTGGCAGTCAGAATGCTGTGAACTCTTTGAAGATTACTAAAGCCTCTCTCCTCAATTTTCTTTTAGCAAAGAGACAGGTATGATGTTCCTGGCAAATTAATGTGGATACATGATTGTTTACAGGAGGTGGAGGTTGCTAAAGCCAAATTCCAGAAAAAGGCTGACTCATAGAAATACACCATCTTGGTTTGACTTAATGTAGTAAGTGACACATTGTCCTAAGAGAACATTTTCTATTGTTATTGTGTTCTATTGTGTTATTGGAGAATGTAATGACACTGTATATGGCATTCCTGGCATTTAAATAGGTTGTTATTGCAAATCATTATTTTGACAGCCTGGGACCCATTGTCCATATGGAATGATCATACTAGAATGAAAAAAAAAAGAAATTTTAATTAAAGTTACTAAGTAGCATTCACAAAGATGAATTTCTCATGGTTTGACCTTTCATGTCCTGAAAGTTCCCAGCTTTCAGTGGTGGGAGATGCTTTAAGTTGATCACTTAGGGTAATACATTGTCATACATGAAGATTTTTATTTGACACTATAACATGATACAGATTTCTAGCCCTTTAAGATATTGGTGTTATTAGCTATGACACATAGAAATGTGTTTGGTCTAGCATTCAAATCAGAAGCACTTGAGAATGGAATTTTGATTCATCTTCTCCAGCTTTTAAAATTTGAAAAGTGTTTTTTCCTGTCATACTGAATGCCAATGGGATTAACATCAGACAGTTCAATAGTAATTCAGTTGTGTAGCGGGGTTCCTGTATTCCGAGATTGAGTTATGGATGGTTTATGAGAGACTTCCCCTTTGTTACAGTAGATCCAAAAGAGTTTGTTTGGGAAACATGCTTGTTTGGAGTTCATTGTTATAATGATCCAAGTGATTCAAGAGAAGAGCAAAAACTCTTGTGTTAGTTTCTGCTATCCTAATTCTCAGTATAAAGTTAAAGCTGTAAACAGATAGATTTCAGAAAGTTGAAAATACTGTATGTGCTGTATAAAAGTTATAAATTAATGATTTTCAATTTATCCTCAGGTGAGTGGCACGTGAAGTCTTCACGTACTAGAACTTTATCACAGTTGACTTTGGAATGATTTCAGATGATTGTCAGTAGTATGTTTGTATCATATGAATAGTGTATGATGTCTTCACAGACATCAGCTGTTTCCTTATTTTTGTTTACTTTTCTCTATACTGCTGGTTTCCCTTAGTTCCATTAATATAAGGTAGCTTTTCCTCTCAGTTTCTTTCATTAAACTAGTAGTCCACTATTAAGTTTCTGTTCGGTTTTGACAGTGTTTCTTTGATCAGTAGAATTTAAAGCCTTCTAATATCCTTCTCTATGTCACATGACACTGTTAGTGCTGTATTGACACCAGTTAATATTTGATTGCCAGCACTATGCCCTTGTAGAAAGGCATTGCATTTTGATTTTCATATTTAATGCAAGGTTCATAAAAACTTTATTTCTTTTGCTGTCACTAGTGTATACTAGTAGGTAATGCAGAAACTAATTATTATGAAACTGAGAAAGTAGGACAGTACTCAGAAGATGAACGAAAATCAATTAGCAGAGGGAATGAAGTCACCAGTGAGTTTCGATGCTCATCTGCACCATACAGTCATTACCCAATTCCAGGACATGGAGGGATTATTTTAATGGAAAAGAATAGCTGGCTTCTGGGCTTTGGCTTCCAACTGGAGATTCCGTTAATTTTGAAACCCATGAAGTATGTTCTATTTGAACATTTCTCTTTGAAGAAGCACAGTTAAATAACTGATGTATTCTATAATTAAAAATGAAATTGTTCTATTATTGATACATATGTTGCTTTTATTTTTTTCACTATAGGATTTGCTTATTCATTGTTTTGAGGAAGGTGTGTAGTGCTGAGCATTTTGATCCAAATATGTTGGGTTTCATGTAAACAGAATGCAAAGTGATTGTCAAGTCAGTATTATGTGATGTTCTGCTGAGCCGCTAGCAATGAAACCCCGTATTGCATTTAGTTAGTGTTTAGCAGTAAAATAAATGACTACTTAAGAGTTTATGGGAAATAGATAATCAAATCCACACATTTGCATAGGACTTTTGCTTGAGAAGGACCTTAGGCTATGCCTGGTTTTGGCTTACTCCAATCATGCTTTCATTTTTTTCTCCTCTTTTTAAAATCCTTTATGTTGGGTACTGGTTTTATTTATATCTTCTGAATAACGCAAAAATAAAAACTTAACAAAATTTCATCTTGCTTCATATCATAACATTAGTGTTTTAATTACTTTATATGTTTTAATCATACTGCACTCTTGTTGTCACTGTGAATTTAAGATCCCTTGTAATTTTTAAGAGCAAAGGGGGGGCACCCAGACATGAGAAGATCATTAATGTTCTTTTGAATGTGCTATCAGCCCACACAGCATGCTGTATGTCCAGATGGTAGTAGAAATAGCATTCCTTGGACCGATACTGCATATGCTACATTATTGAGTACATTAATGTATTGCATTTATTTCCATTTCCCCACAGATTTCCATGCACTCATGAAAGACTAAGAACATCTTTTCACTCATTAGTTCACCTAAGTTGTGACTGATATATAGCATAAGATCTAAACAAAGACTATTTTTAAGATAAAAAACCTCTTTTTCTTTTTTTATTTTTGGTTTTGTTTTTTTTTTTTACTTTTTTTGGTATTAATTCATATATAATATTGACAGTAACTATTACAGGGTGAATTCTCATTCTAATTCCTTTTACTAAGAGTAGACAGTGGGGAAATGTACACAGGTTGTTTCTGCGGTCTCTCTTGTGCTTCTTCTGTCTGATTTCAACCTATCAAGGCAAAACATTTCTCTCTTTCTCTCTCCTTCATATACACACTGATCCTCTTCTAATTTCAGTTATTACTGCAAGATGGCAATCAAAGTTCCTTTGCCATGTTTCAAATGTATTATTGATGCATGCAGACAGGGAAAAAATGTCAAGAGGATATAATCATTTTGACATCTTTTCTACTGTCCTTTGCCCGGTAATGAATCAAAAATGTCTCTACCATCTTGAAAAGGTTATCATGTGGGAAGAGAATTCTATTACTGTTGTTGGAACTCTTTGTGTGATGTCACTAAGTGAAGTGGTAAATCTTTTTAAATCAAAGAATGCATAGGTGTATACCCTAATCTTACACTTCCTGGATTTGTGTTGTCAAACTGAAATTAAAGATTAAAGATGCTGTTATACAGACCTCAAGGTCAAAGACATAGGGAAGGACATGTTGTTACTATAATGTGATAGAATGAAAATCTCCAGGCTTTTCAGTGGCTCTACAGGAAGGAATGCATCCCAGATTCAGGGATAGCAAACTTACCCAGAATGGTGCAATCTGGCCCTTGTGACTAGTTGTAATTTTTTCTTTCTTTTAAAAAAAAAAAAAAAAAAGAAAGAAGCTGCATTTACTATTTGTCACAAAATGTGATACTGAATTACTGACATAAATACCTCCCCTTCCCTCAGAATCTTAACAAACACCAAGCCTTGGTGGCTTAAACAATAAAAGAGAACAAACGATTGATCTTTATTATACTATTCAGCCCTATAAAAAAAAATCTCTGTCACTAATAGATCCAGACATAGTTCACAATTTTTACTTAGCCAAAGGCATAATTACAACAGAATATTTAGCTACTGCAGTTTGGCTTACGTGCTTTTATACTTCCTCCAGAGTTATGATCTGACTATTTAAATCAGCTACTTTTTTTCCTGCTTAGTTTGGTAATAAGCATATTTCCAATAAAAAATGTTATATTAATTCTTCTTCTGTTCATCTACTTCATGCAAAAGAAACACAAAGATAAACCATGATAACCCATTGCCTAAAAGAATGAAAAAGGTGCCAGAAATAGGAACTTTTGCCCATGCTTTAACATTTCCAACAAACACTGTTTATCAACTACATGAGAGCAAAACCAAAGCACTTTTCTCTATGCCGAGAGATGTGCATGCACCCACGTACTCTCAGCTCTCTTCAGAAGGACTTGGGAGGTAGTCATTTCAGTGAAACATTTTGCAGAACAGAAGCCTTTTACATTCCTTCCTTGAAAGCAGTTCACTCCACCATTCATGCTGGACCTCATGTGCCTCTCCATGGGAGCTCTGTCCACATCTGAAATGCACTTCCAGCTTTAGTTCTGGGGTTCAGCATCTCCCATAGTCCCCAGCGGTGTAACACTGAAAAAAGACAACAGTGACCTTTTAAAGACTTGGTTTTATCTATCGTGATTCGTAAAGGAAAAGTCCTATTTAGAATCCAGTTTACACAACTGTTAAGAGCAAGTGTTTCTTTTGATTCCACTCTTTATTAATATATTTTTATTTGTATTCAGGATACATAATCATATAATTGTACAACTAAGAAGTATATCAGCCAGATGTTTACAGCAGATTGTGACTACAGAACAAATCAGATAAGATGAGAACAGCTTCTAAGGAGGGTAGGATAAAGTACAACATCAGTTTATATAACTCTGGCCTGTATAAGAATGCAGTTAAGAATTTTGCTTGATTCTGAACAGAAAAGGTAACAATGAACTGTTTCTGAGCAGCACATCAACTGTTTGCATTCGGTTATAACATAAAAGGTATTGTATGTGTTACGTACCAAGGAAGGGTCAGTAAAGAGTATCTTTTTTTCAAAGGATTGCTAGCAGTTAAGTTCAGTCTTATTTTATATTTTGTAGAGTTTTGAGTTTTTTTTAGGAATGATAAATTTAATGAGAAAATTGCTTCTGAATCTCACTTTCTGCTTCCTTCAATAAGTAAATATGTGGTCAGAGGTTTCAGAATGACCCGTCATTTGAAAGACAAGCAGAGCACACTAGTGACTTTCAGTCAGTGAGGCTCAAAAAAATTGCAAACTTGCAAAGTTAAGTTTTTTCACCAGACTGTCTCAAAGCTGATTCTGTTTACACTGCAGTCCTGAATTCTGTTTCTCTCAAGGACTGTGTTGTCCACAATGCAGTTTATGAGATGTAGAACTAAAGACATCCATTACTCTTCCAGAAGAAATAGAAGAAAGGATAAGCCTATGAGTACGTTGAAAATGCTTGGAATTTTTAATTTTATGATCACTCTGAATTTTTCAGGTTTTGTACTTTGAAGAATATTTTCCCTGAGAAACAGAAATTTACTTCCTTCACAGAAAGATTCTGTGAAGGAAGTAATTTCTCAGATATACAGTGATGGCTAATTCATGTTTGATTTCTTAGGTTCTAAGAGAATAAATTTATGACTTATTTTTATTAAAGCAGTACACATAGTTCCAGACCACTGACTGATGTAAAATGGCACAGTTCTACAGTCTTCACCAATGCTGTCTTGATTTACTTATGTTGAAGTCTGGTCAGCAGCAAACATGCTCACAAATAGCTTTGCCCTTTTTTTCATCTTGCATTTGCCATTCAGATTGATGACACAACTGTGGGACAGTGTGTCTGTCATCACCCATTTTTGATGCAAAACTGAAAACTCTTACATTTTTCTGTTCTGCTCCACCTTGATTGCATTGATTTATGAAAGAGTTAAGCAAACTGAACTCAAATACAAATCATTAGGTTTCTTAATGGAGAAGAAAAGCCTGCTGATCCCCATGGTTACGTTTAAACCTCAGAACAGGCTGATTATGCCTTTTCAGCTAAAACCCCCCGCTTTTCAGTGACACAGCGTTATTAACTTAAACAGCGCTTAGGGGCAGGAGGCAGCCAAAGTTTTTGGGTGTTTGCAA